>CAJPEX010006823.1:0-11548 GCA_905338405.1 Notodromas monacha | reverse complement strand
ATGGAGGTTAAACTAAACTGGTCCACGTTGGAATTCCCCGCTGGAATTCCAACGTGGATCTCGTACTTTTGCGAGGCTGGCGACCTCTGTCCCCCACATGTGCAGCCATCAGAATGCAAGTTTTGAATAAGAACTCAAACTATTTTCAGAGGAGTTCATTCTCATTGCCCAGTTCATCAATTGGCTGTTGAATCAATTGGTTTAATGGCAGAGTCAATGGTTAGCTCAGAATATTAAATGAGGTAATTAAAGTTAAAAAGGCCCTTTAACACTAGGTTCTGACTTTTTCTCTCAAAAAGAAATGAAGGCTTTTATAGCCAGGTGCTTGGACTGGAATCAGGTGATTTCTTCCTGGCTCAGGATTGGCCAATATCAGGAAAATCAAAGAAGTGATGACCACTTCTTGTCCTTGAGTGAGGCTCAGTGAGTCTTGCAAAAACAAGATTTTTGCGAGGCTCACTGGCCTCAAGATCAAACAAGTTTCTGGGTCCGGTTGCAACCGGATGCGGGAGCTGCATTGCTTTGGGATGCAACACCCCACACAGCAGACCTCCTGCAAAATGAATTTTTGCAAAACAGACCACCTCTGGAGGTGGTTTTCCATCTTGCGCAATGGACTAAACCCACATAACAGACTTCTGTTGGTTTAGAATTAATGGAAAAAATAACAATTGCAATTTTTTAATTATCGAATTTGCATGAAAGACTTTTCATGCAACAGGTTGGACTAATGCACAAATTAAGTCTATTCTGCTGGGGTTGACTGCATGTTTTAAAATGGGCAGTAAGTCAGCAATTGTATCAGTAATGCACTTGATGAGAGCAGCCCTCAGGCAACATCAATTCAACAAATATACGCCTATTTTGCCTTCAGAAAATTTCTGCAATACGTTAAGCATCGTATTCCTTGTTCCTGGATGTTTCTAGTGTTATTTAGTGTTTCAGAAATTGAAACAAGTGAATTAAGCCTTATTGGCAAGTAAGGCAAAATTAGTTAAAACATGGATATCTGCTAAGCGAGGCATACGTTAAACCGAGGTACCACAGAATTCGAAACAGCGTGGGAAAAAGAAGGAATGCCGCAAGATGAACATCCCGTTGATTCTGAGAGTAATTGAATATCGAGTCGAGTCGGTTTCCTTCCTGATGTTGTGTTCATTCTAGTGAGGTTTGCAGAAAATGCTGGCCCTGGGGGGTGCGGGGGTTGAAGGAATTCCTTTTGGGCCGCCGGGCGTGTGGTTCCCACGTCTCGCGAACCCCGGAAGCAAAAGTAACAAAAGGCCCAGCAGCTCAGGTTTCCTTGGGTCATCGGATTGATGAGTTCGTCTGCTGATTGCAGTCCGTTTCTTTTTTTTATTTCGTTGCTTTTTCCCCACATCCTTATATATACATTCCCCAAACGCCAATTTCCAACGCTTCTGCTGATTTCCTGCTACTGGAGCCCTATAATGAATTCGCCAATTGCGAAATCGGATAGACATAAGTGAGCACCCCTATGCAACACTAAACAGCTATTCTGTTCTCTCGTTTTTTTATTACAATTGAAATAACATTATAACGAATTCATTATTTCTGAATTTTTTCACTTCTCAAAGATTTGTTGAAACGCTGTTGAATAAATTCCTCCTGACAAGAGATCATTTTTTAAGGTCCCAATCACTTTTGTCGCGTCCTGAAGCGACGCAGCTCCAGCATCCAGTTGAAACTGGACCCAAAAACTTGTTTGATCTTGAGGCCAAGTGAGCCTTGCAAAAATCTTGTTTTTGCAAGACTCACTGAGCCTCACGCAAGGACAAGAAGTGGTCATCACTTCTTTGATTTTCCTGATATTGGCCAATCCTGAGCCAGAAAAAAATCACCTGATTTCCTCCTGACCCAGTCCAAGCTCCTTGGTATAAAAACCCTGATGCCTCTTCAAAAGAAAAAGTTAGAACCTAGTGATAAAGGGCCTTTTAACTTTACATTACCTCATTCAATATTCTGAGCTAACCATTGACTCTGCCATTAAAACCATTGAATTAACAGCCAATTGATGAACTCGGCAATGAGAATGAACTCCTTTGAAAAGAGTTTGAGTTCTTATTCAAAACATGCGTTCTGATGGCTGCACAATTCAATTCCTTTGTCTGGGATCCAATGTACCCATGACATGCCTAGCTTCTTGGGACTAGTGAACATGAGACTTAATGGTTTTTGAAAAATCTCTGGTGTTTCGATCATTTCAAGTCTGCACTAAAACAAGTCTGGACTGAAACGTGTAACCTCTTGTATTTATAGACAAATTGCTAATGTAAGAGGAGACCAACAAACTCTTCCTGGAGTCCCCACGAGTTTGTTAATTGTAACAAGATTTTACTGTATTTATATATGTTTAATAAATTCGGAAGAGAAACAATTAATAATTCATCCCACTCCATTCAAACAAAAAAGAAAGCAACTCTCCTTCAATCTCATGCGAAATGTCTCGCTTTATTTTCTGAGACTTTTCATTTTGAAGGATGGTTATACTCAGTCTCATTTCAGATAACTAATGCGCCTGTCACATGTGGCGATGCATTCCGTCATTTCACTTCAGAAAATCGTTAAAAGGAGATAGACGGAGCTATGGAAAAAGAAATTCGGGCGTCGATTTCATTCGCGTGTCACACCTCGTAAATCTTCTCTGTCTCTCATTTTCTCTGTCTTGCACCGGGTCAACAGTAGGAAGACGAAAAATGAACAAATCCCCCAAGAGAATCGTAACGAATGTTCTTCATAAACCCTACATGACAGCAAACTCCCACTTCCATGAACCAAGAGGAATGAGGCTCATACGTTAACCCAAACGTTTCCCCGCGGAGCACAGGCGATATTTTGGCAAATAGTTCCATCGCTCAATGGACGAAGCCTAGACAGTTCCCCCCCCCCCCAAAAAAAGAAACGCACGACGAAAAACGAAAACAAAGAAACCTTTAAAAACAATCAAAGTCAAGAGAGGCACTATTAGAAAACTATCCAAAATTATAGATAAAAACGCGATGAAATATCACTAGTTTTGCATATATCATTAGTAAATTAATGACAAAAAAAACCTTGCAGGTGGTGCGTTGGAATGATACGTTTGAGGATTGAAAAGAAAACATTTGGATGTGATTCAGAACGCATGAAGGTAAATCTCATTATATATAGAAAATCATTGCTAGCAAAGAATTCGTGTTTCAGGTCCCTGCGTAATAGTCCCTATATATACGTTATTTTAAATTTCCTTAAAATGACTTTTTGTCATAAGGAATATTTTCTTGCTTCAAATGACTTCATTGTAACGAGACACTTCATCATATGGATGACATTTCTTTGAAGTGTCGGTCATCAGAACAAAAATTACTCTCTTTCAGGAAGTATTCATCGATGGCGTCATTTTCGAAATGTCAGTAAACATTTTCACCAACATATTTCGAAATGGGGATAAATTCAAGGCACTTCTTGAAGATTTCAAGATTTGGCCTGAATGCATTTTTACATGAGAAAGAGATTGACATTTTCTTTAGATATAATTGAAGACATTCTTTTCAACACTCCGGTATACTTTTAATAACATTTTATAAGAAAAAGGAGGATGTTGCAAATCCTGGACCATGTTTCTCCATTTCATTTCCGTCTAAAGAACTTTGAAAAAGAGAGTGGATTTAAGTCAATTTCTCATGAAAATTACCTCTCATCACATTTTATTTTATAATATTTTCCGTTCCCGAAGAAAGGGATATATAAGAAGCTGGATTTGGAAAAGTAAAGAAGATTTCTCAATATACCATGATTCAATTTTTCTGCATGAAAGGAAGAAAACCATTCCCTTCGTTCTTTTTTTTTTCTGGCCCCAAATGCAGTTTTTTCAATCTTAATATACAGCACAAGGACTCACCTAATGGAGTAGAGGACGTTCCCACTGGGCGACACACGTAAGTAAACGTTTGGCAGAATAATCTTGTGGAAATGACCTTCTTTTTCATTCTGGAAAAACAGGTCGGGCATCCACACTCGGCCCGGGTCCGTTAGGGTCAGGTATTTGATCCTCCCTATATATAGGATGTCACGCAAAAAGAAGAGGCAGCGACCGATTATAATGACTGGTTGACACGAATGGAATCTCAGCGCAGTGTCATCATCAACATTCTCGTCGTCGTCATCATGATCATTAACTTTCCCGTCATCGTTATGAGTCATGCGATTTAATGGTGACAACACGACGATGTGTAATAGTGCAACCATCAAGGAGAATATTACCGCATAACGGACAACCACCACCCTGAAAATCTTTCATTAGGCAGCAAAACAAAAACAAAAAACGAATACCGCAGAATATTGTTGAAACGAATCTTGTCATAACGAATAATCGCCTACAACGAAGCAGTATTTTAGCTCCCTGCGCAATAACCACAATGTCTAATGAGGTTATTTTCAACGATTTTTTTTTTTTACAACGAAGCTGTTTTTTACTGGTTCCAATCACTTCATTGTAACGAAATTTTATCATTTTACTGTTTAATCATCGCGGAGGACATTATTCCAGACTGTTGGGGGATATTATTGCATCATTAATCGCACATTAATGCTTCAAAAAGTAATCTTTGCATGGAAATCATCTTATTTGTCCCAGAATTACTGGAAATATATATACGGTATATACGAGGGTTCTAACAAAAGTTCTCGGTATGAAAATGAAAATGGCGTCTAATCGAGTTAAAAAAAATTCTTCTTTAGGGCAAACATATTCTTCGGCACAAAAAAAAATCAGCCCTGCCTGAAAATTTTGGGGTCAATGTGGCGGCTGTCAATGAAAATGGCGGAATGGCCTTGGAAGACCTGGAGGCAACCCTTGGAATTACTGCCACATTGATTTAAAATTCTGAAGGGAAAGCTGGACCACAAAAAATAATAATAAACTGCAGGAAGGGCGCCTCATCTGTTGAGTTGATAGCAAAACGCTGCCAGGGGGAATTTTGCAAAACATTGAAAAAAATTGTCAAACAGGGCTGATTTTTTGTGTGCTGAAGGATATGTTTGCCCTAAAGAATAATTTTTTTTCAGCTCGATTAGACGCCATTTTCACTTTCATTCCGAGAACTTTTGTTAGAACCCTCGTATATACATTTGTTTGTCAGCTCGTTGACTAGCTGACGATCTCCTGAGTTGCACTCACTCGTCCTCCAGCAAGAACACTTATATGCTAAAAATCTCAACGTCAAGTTCGGGTGGATTCCCTTGAAAACGATGCATAGAAAAAGCCCGACTACAAGGCTTCTCATCACTCAAACCTCAATCATTCGAATTTTCCAGAAGCCTTCTGGCTATTATTTTTATTGACACGGGAAAGAGAAAAGTAATAAAAATGTAACTTGATGCACTTTGAGAGGAAGTGGAAGACTATAATTTGGCAAATACACCCTTTCCTTCAACTACACCATCCTTTTAACTCATTCAATAAGATTTTTAATATGGCCCAGAATAACACTATTTACAATTTTCTATAATTTTTCTTATGAAAAATGCTTTGTTCCCAAACTCAAAAATGCTGGTCCCTCTGTCAAGGATTAAATGTTCGCAACAAAGAATTTGAAGTAAAACACAACATCAGCCTGGGACTGGCTGGGAGCCTCTTTGTATAGAGGCTCCAAGAAATTGAGATTTATTAATGCCCCAATACAACATTATTCAACTCAGAGAACTTTGCAACTCACACACAAATGCTTTCACACAACACAAATTTAAATTTAGACAAGGTTTTTGATAGAGTTCAATGCATCGTTTTTTGGTCTAATCAGCTTGAGAGTTGGCAGCGGTATGAATTCAGTGCTACAATTTTTAGAAGAAAAGAGAAAGAGAAGGAAAGTGGTTTTCCTTATTGTGGGCTAAATATTGGCCAATTGTTTTGGAATCGAAGATATGCTGTGGATTGTCTACAATTCTTTCCAAACTTGTTCTTTGGTGCTGGGCTTTCATCTAAGGACCAGTTTTTGGGATGTAGTGGGGACTGTTTCATTTTATTTTATTCCTGCCAGGAGCAGCAGTCTTTAAAACCCTCCAAGTTCGAATTATTAAAGAGGTATTCGAATTTATTTTGAAAAGCACCGCTGATGCTCAAACTCGGAACAGCAATGAAGCTGTTCTGATAAAGAATCTTACTAAACTTGACTGATAAACGAAGAATCTCGACAAAGTCGGGTCATATGCTTTTCACCAGTCATTACCAATCAAACCACACACAAATAATTCAAGTTCAGTCAACCCCTGCCTAACAGACTTAATTCATGCAATAACGAACAAGTGTGTTGGACAAAAAGTCCTTCAGACAAATTCAATTTCACAAAAGACTAAAACTTTGAATTGTCAACACTAATTTTAAACCAACAGAAGTCTGTTTGGCGGATATGGTCCGTTGGGCGCAGGGAAAAAGTGCCTATGCACAGCTGGTCTGCTATGCAAAAATCCCTTACGCGGGAGAGGTCTGTTCGGCAGGGGGGCCACTGTAACCCAGCAGCGCAATAAGGGAAAGGTCAGTGTCAGTTTTCGGGGGGAACCAAGTGGCCTCACTCACCTCCCATGTCGTCGAACTTCAGCCTCTCGTCCACCCACTCTTCTCTGAAGGTCAACTGCACACTGTACTCCTGTCACACGTCCACCAACAGCCACACAAGGACACACGAGCAAAAAATCGCCAAAAATGAAAAAAATATATGTGTTAGTACCCTCATATCTGCTGATGAACAAAACTTCTGGAGAGAGCAAAAACAAACAAAAAAAGTAATCTACTTCTCTCCGAAAACTGTTCTTACAGAAAACCATTTCCGCTCTGGCACTTGCAGCATGCCAACACATGCAGAAAAAAATGTAAAGGTATATATACATTATATACATACAAGGGAAAAAACACGAGAGTCGAACAGGCAACGTGCAAAAAAAATGATACAAAACACTTTTTTCTCAACCATGTCGGTTTTCTCGGTTGTCAGGGTGGAATGTTGTATAGTGAAACTGGCGTCGATTCGCTTTTCTTCCGAACAAAATACACGAGCAAATATGCAGATAATGAATTTAACATACCCAGGTGTAGCCAGGTTTTCAATCCGTCGCAAAGCAAAGTTAGTCCCGAAATATGAATAAATTTCAAGGCAGTGATAGTAAAATTCAAGGCCTCTCTGTTTTCTTTGATGATCCAATTTCTGTTAAAACCAGCATGTTTAATGAGAATACGAGACAATAGAGAAATTAAATGGTGAACAAATGTTGCTTTAAAATGCGGTTAAATATCGCACATTTTATGAATTTTCCGATAGACTTTTGGGAACCAAACGATTTTCAAACAAATGAATAATACTTTCCATAAGATAATGCTCCAAATCTGACGTCAGGTAACATAAAAAACTTTCTTTGATCTTTCAGACGTTCTTATTCGAGATAAATAATGCAAGTGGCTACCAAAATTTGGAATATTTCAGCAAGAAGTTGCCATCGTTCGGACACTGCATTTCTATCCCAAATTTAAAAAAATATTCAAAATTTTAAATTATAACTGTCAATTTTGAATTGATGCCGGCCGCTGCTAATGTTTCTATAAACAAGGTAATACATTCTGGACAGTAAATTTCGAAGCCCAAAATGCAGAAAATTCAACTAGATTTCCAGCACTCGACAAAAGCGTTTGAAAAATCCCTCGATCGTACACCGCATATTAAATATACCCGTTACAACAAACAGACATCAACCGAGTTGAAACCTTGTTCTCCTTCAAGATTCGCAATATGTCAGCAATAATTTTTTTGCACGACGTAGGTTTCGTTTAATGTGTCCACAAAAAAAGCATTGCATATTGGATCGCAGTACATTTCGAAGTTCAGAATAAATGCAGGCTCAAAAAATTCAACTTGATTTCTATATGAATCTAAACAACAACAAAAACCAAACAAAAACACTTTTGAAAAATGCGTGGTACACCGCATATTAAAATCCCATTAATACCAAAAAATTTATAAGCCATATTCAAAATTTCTTCAACCTAAAAATTCGCAAAATTTACACGGCTCATTTGAAATCCCATCACAAGAAACAGAAGCTGACACTTTATTCCCCTTCAAGATTTTTCGAAACAATCAATTTTCGCATGATACAGGCCTGTTAAAGCGTCCAAACAACTGAAGCAAGCCAGTATTGTACATTTTGGATGACAATGAATAAAGAATGCAGCAGGTCCAGAAAATGCAACTCGATTTCCAGGACTCTGGCAATAACATTCCAACGAATCTTCCCACACACACACACACACACTTGTATACAAAACATATTTGATGACGTGGGAATAATAAACCCTTGAGAAAAAATTAAAATAAAAGGGGGGGATACAGTAGAAAAGGGGTTAGATGAATCGAGCACGGATGTTATCAAAAGGAAACTTGGCCCCGCGCGCGTGGAGGGCGCCTGCCACAAGATAAGCAATCCCCCACAAAGAGAAGCCCTTGAGATTTACCCCCGCACCCCACCCCCAAACCCCCCGCACCCCTCCTTGCCTAGCAAGGAAATCAATAAACCTATGCGAGATCTGCTTTTCTCCCAGGAGGAATTTCCACGAGAAAACGGGGGACGGTCTGTCGAAAAGTTGCCTTTCTTTTCAGGAGGATTCGGAGTCACTTTCCCAGCTATTGTTGCTCCGTTATAGGAAGTACATTAATTATTTGGTGTCCTTTGAGGAAGAAAAGCCCCGAATTCTTTCTATATACAGAGGATTCGGTATCGTCAACAACTTTCAAATCACAGCGGAATAATCGGCTAACCTTTTTTTTTTTTTTAAGAAATGCGAAAATGTAGGAAATAATGTTTAGCTCCTCTGTGGTGGATTATCCTTTCCTCCTTGTTGGGCATACACGCCAAAGTACAATAAAATACTTGTTTCTTAGAATTAAAGGAGATGTTCCCCCCCCCCTCCTCAAAATTGCAGTGCCAGGAACCGCGGCATCTTTGACGAGAACTTCCTCAGTTCTGATTGGAAAGTAAAACCTGTTGAAGGTTAAATATTACCAATAGTATATAAGCTGCATCCTTTTTATATTCACATCATCAGTCAGTTCATCTGAGTTATTCCAAGTTATCCACATTATCCTACAAGCCCAAGCTTGTTGAGTTGTTATTTGTAATCCTTGTGTGAAATACACCTTATCCTTTAAACTAGGAATTCCAAAGTGGAATCCCGGTCCTGACCCAGACTGACTAACTTGTTTTATTTGTCTAAAAATCAAATACTCCACACTAACTTATATTAAAGACATCTGTCCTCAATACTGGTGCAATCATGATTTAGATGAGTGTTGGGTTATGTAACTAATACAATGCAGAGGGTGATTCACGGCCGGCTAATCTCCCACAAAATTGAGAAAATGTGAATTCCCCAGAGTAAAGGTCGTATAAAAAAATTTAATGTGAAATAAGAAGAAACTTTCAGCATCACCAGCAACAACAACAAAATGCGCCTAGAAAATCGGGGCATGCATCAGAAAGCGATTATTTTTCCATCTTAGCTCCTTTAGAATTTGAACCATTACTGGATTGATCAGCGGGATTCGCCATACAACTAAATCAGGACCTCATTCCATCTCACAGATGCCAAGCATTTGTTGTGGCGTCAGAAGTTTACTTTGACTACTCTTGAGGAACCTGAATTCTGGTCCCGTTTTCCTTCATGCATCAATTCCCCCAATGATGCACACTTCTCCCACCAATCTGAGCCTTCTGAATCACTATATACTGTACATAAAACAAACTGCGCATTCAGTTGCATTTTCTACAATTTTCAGTTCAAGGATTCAGAAGTCAGAATTCTAATTTCTTTTCGAATTTTTCGAGTCAGCTTGCATATTAACTGAAGAATGAGCAGAGTCAAGATTTCTCAAATTATGAAAAAATAAAAGTTCCTCTTTCATTCGCAGGCTATTGTTTTTATTTACACGAAGAGGAAATACAGGTCAATCCTAATTAAATGTCGTTGTTTAATTGAATAAAAAAATGTAAAAAATGCATGGGGGTCAGGCAAATACACTAAACGTTGAATGCAAATTATTCAGCGTTCGAAGCCGGAAAAGATTTTCGTCAACATCGCGAGCCATCTTTTTTTTTTTCGAAGAACCCTCTTAATTTTCTTCCAAAAAAAAGATGTCCAACGAAAATAAGGCGAAGAAGAAGAAGAGAAAAGAACTCGGGAAAGAAAATTCTCTCACCCAAGAAAAGGAAGCGAGGGTTTAAAAACTCCGTCACACTAACGGGATGAAAAGCATAATGTATGCGCATAATCTCCGATGAAGTTGTAAAGAGAGAGAGAAAAGAGATTCTGCGAGAACCGGGTTATGCAGGAACCGCGTGGTCTGAATTCCTCCATATACTATACCCCCTACCAGGGAAGATTCCCCAGCAGGCATAGCTACACTGATCACAAAATTAGGTTCCCCTGGCATCAAAGGATACCCCATTTCCCGCGGAAATCCTCTCGTACCCATTCCTCCGACACCCAACCAACCCCATTTCAGCAGCAGCATGCTTGAAACTCCGCTTTTCTGCGCCTATCCAGCAACACCTGCTCACATCAACGACTCGTCGGATTAAAGAAAAGAGAAAATTGAGAATTTTGAATTAAATGCCTTCTTCATCAGGTATAGAAGACGAATATCGAGTTTTTTCGTGATTACTACATCATGCGTATAACAACACCAGGATATTCAAGTGTTCTTAACGCAGACGGTGAAAGCCCTATGAAATTCAATTGAAAAATACGGGTTTGTTCAGATGCCAAGTATCAACAGCAATAATATTCTTAATTTAAAATTGGCAGCACTTTCAATATTCATCGATGCACAAGGGAAAAGTCTCATTCCAAAAGTTTTGGGACATCTTGAAAGAATAACCGTCCATTTCATGGTTCAAGAGTATTTGTTTTTTTTTCTGATTCTTGATACCAATACTTACGGAATTCACAACAAAACACGTCAAATGCGAAGATCTATTTTTCTATGATTTCAATTTTATAAACACGTTTCCGATCCCTGATGTTGATTTGAGTTTGGAACTCGGGTAATTCCCGTTTTTTTTATCTTTGAGACGGTTAAATAAAACGTCAGGCATTGGACTTTCTCAATTTCTCAATTATACAATTGGATATTACCAAGTCAAAAACCTCTACAAATTAAATTTCTATTGAACCCTTGCCTATATAAAATCCAGACGACCTCTTAATTCGAAAATGCCCCAAGTTTTATTATTTTTTATTTAAGTCAGAGCGTTTCATCAATATTCCAAATACGTCACGTATAGGAATTGCACCATCATGCAACACATGATGGAGCACTAAAGATATTTGAAAAATTGATTGCAATAAAGATATGCTGAGGAAAAAAACGGGCATCAATCAAAAAAAATGTTATGAAGAAATTTGAATAAAATTTCGCCTATTGGATAGGGATTTACAAAAACCGAATTCATTATAACCAATAATATTTCGACAGGACGTGATTTTTTAAACGAGTTTCTACACAGC
>CAJPEX010006822.1:0-11549 GCA_905338405.1 Notodromas monacha | reverse complement strand
ACTTTTCTTACATCAATTTTAGCATTGAAAATATCTCTTTCTTGTAATTTGGCCTGAAATGTATTTGAAATTTTTTAACAAAATGTCCCTATGTTGAGTCAGTGTCCTTCATGTTGGGCCTTTTTCATTAATTTTTCTATGAAAAAATAAGTGTCCCTGTGTTGCATTGTCCACAGGTTGAGGTGTCCGCATGTGGGGGTCTCACTGTACTTTGTACAAGGAAGAAATAACTAACAGGCCTTCTTTTAGGTCGTTCATTACAAAGAGACGTGTTAGCGTCATGAAACTTCGGGAGCACACGTTAGAAAAATTGATGTGCTGATCACAAAGCCGCGGGCAGAACCGTGACAGCGCATTAATTTCGAACGACGAAAGGGGCTTTTGGAGGAGTTGTTGGGACATTTGAGCGCGTCCTAAAACAGCGCATGCAGAATAGCGCGCGAGTAGAAAAATGCGGGGAATCCCAGTGCACTGGGAAACATTAATCCAAGCACAGAAGTAACCTCACCCAATGAGCTGCCACCCTTAGTATCTGCTAATTAACAAAAAAATAAAATCTTCTGTAATCATGTCAGCATTGTAAACCCAATTAAAATACCATCTAGAAAAATTGAAGACTGGAATAAGATCCTACAAATCGATTTTTGTCATTGATATCCTGCGAAAAAGAATCGAATTAATTCAAGAGGTCTCCAATTAAAAAAACACACACACATAAAGATGACACAATTTACATCATGGAAACATTAACCAGAGATAATTTACGCATCTCAGGGTTACTTTGGTTGCACAGTATTCTAGAAAAATTTGAATGTTATGTCCTACTAGACAGGAACCTCAATTTCGTTTTATTTTAGCTTTTTTGATGAACCTTTAACCCCCTTGAAACTACCAACCCAATTAAAATGCCGCAAACCTCACAAACAAATATGGTAGCACCTCCTCAAGGTTTGGCTGTATTAGTGATGCAAATTAGCAAACTTATTATACAGTGAGGTTTCAGCTAAAAAGAAAGGCCAGTAATTTTTGCCAGGAAAAAAATTTTTGCTGGCAATTTTGTAAGCTTGATTTTGTGTTTTCAAAGACAATTTCCAAGAAATGATGAAAATTTTAAATTTTTCTGAAAAAGGGCAAAATTTCTAAGTCTTAAGACACTGTCCATATGTCAGGCAGTTTTTTCTTCAAATTTTGAAATGTTCAAGAGTCAAATAGTCCAATTCCGGGGTCCCAATGTATACGTCACATTTTCAAAAAATCGTCAAATTTTTAGATTATTGTTCAGATTTTCTTGCAGGATATGCAAGGAATTAATTTTTTGCATCAGTTTTTTTTTATTTCAGCTAAAAATCTACCATTTGCCAATGTTGTTACAGAACCATACAGAAATAATAACCTCAAAATTATCCAATTAACATATAAAAACCAAGACAACAAGAAATACCAGGAAAACTCGGAGTCCCTCCCTCAGAAAACCAAACCAGACACAATAACACACCCTTACTAAAGAAATCCTTGAAATCTCCCATAAGAAACTAGAACCATACAATGCGCTGAAATCAAGAAAAACAAAAAGCAAAGAATTGCCAAAGATGATTCCTTGAGACACATTAATAGTTGTGAACTTGAAGTGAACACATCAATACTTTTCCTTTACAGCAACATTTTGTGCAATTGAAGAGTTTCACTGAGTTGTTGTTTGATATATTCGTTTGCAAACCAAAAATTGTTTCTATTGGGACACTTTCTGAAATACATCAAATTCTTTAACTATGAAATCCTATACAGATTCTTGGCCTCATCCCAGGCTGAGTCAGTATTTCATTTAATAATTTATCTTTATTCTACTAAATCCACAGTTATACTTTTACAAAATTTGTGTTGAGGTAAGATATTCCACAACATAAAACTGGTAGCAGAGCATGGTTAAGAGTGAATTTTTGTATGAGAAGACTGTGGAAAGGTGTTTGTGTGTCTCTTGGCCATAATAAATGTGCAGGTAAATACAGCCCAATAATCTTTTGTTGAATATACAGCACTGCATCACTGACAACAAAAAAATTGCAGATACAGAGTGCTGTACAGTAGGGTTTGATGCCTATAATGAACACTAACCAATCCAGGAAATTAATCATCATCAAGAAACTTTGTAGACTCAATGGGATTCTTTGGATGTGCTGTTTGTTCTGGATCACACCACTTTGGACCTGTTGGGGAACCATGTACTCCCAAAACAATATTAAAATTAAATTATAAAAAACTACAAAAACCTAGCATCAGATAAAAGAACCAATTCTCAATGACAACCACCTCACAAAGAATAACCACTTTTCAAGGAAAACCATGCAACCCCAGAAAACAATGAAAACCAAAAACCATTTTCTATGTTCCTCTTGGGTCCACCAAAGAATAGATTTCAGAGACATACCCCAATGGAACCTTTGGTGTATTCACATGCGGCAAAATCTTACAAAATTGTGGAAGAGTTTTGTTGAGCTGTTGTGTTTGTAGAAATTTGTCTTGTGTGTGTTAAAAGTTGGGACAAATTTGAAATACAGTACAGTACACTAAAACCCAATTTTAAATAGGAAATCCACCAGGATTCCTGGGCTAGTCCCAGGCTGATTCTGTCTTTTACTTATTAATTAGAACTTTACTTTATTCATCAACTTGTCAATCTACAAGCAAATCGCATCAAATTTATGTTGAGGTAAGTTATTCCCCAACAGGACCAGTCACCCCTTCATCTGATGGAACACCACAAAAAAAAAAAGACTTGAAGCTTCAAGATTCCCGCTGACTTCCCAGCAGCACTCGTCGCAGTAATTGAAAATCGGCGTGCGGAAATCAACCACGTGCAGGAAACGATCCGGAACAGCGTGCGAGCGAAATGGACCGAGATGATCAGGTGTGGAAGGGGGACTCGCGCAACGGTTCGTTATTCCCCCGGGCGGAAACGCTGCCAAGAAAGACGACGAGGAAACAATGCACACGCAGTCATTTCCCGGGCACCTCGTTTCCCGAACCCTCACGAACCCGCGGAAACGAAGTCGGGTTTACGCTCACGAAAATCCTTGATTTCCCGTGGGATGAGCTCTCTCCTGTTTTTTTTTATTATTTTCTTTCTTTTTTTGTGTCGCGGTCAAGCTCGAGAATCGGGTCGCAGGGAATCCGTCACGCGTCTCGTGAATCGAATCCCCATGTTCAACAAGGCTGATATCTCCGTGTGGAATCGTTGGGATTCCGTCTGGACCTCAAGCACGAACGCAATTAGCTGCCGACGATGTTTGCAGGAATCTCCCGCTGGGCCAATGATAATGATGGAGCGGGATCAATCGATCCTCTTTTGGAATCCCATTTCGTCAGGAGTTGAAAAAATTTCAGTAATGAGCCATTTAATAACCAGAGAACCTGGACGACATTTTCATCTGTGAAAATCGCAGTGGGGCCCTGAGATGTGCTGGACGTAAATTATGCGGGGTTTAGGTCCTTATGTTGGAGCATTTGTGTGTTGGATCCTGGTTTTTTCATAGACTTCAATGAAAACTTGGTAAATTGGTTCTCATGTTCATCGAAAATTGAGAATAAAGTCCCAAAATTGAATAACTTTTGTTTATCAACTTCAAGATACAGCAAATTATTCCAAAAGATAACCACATGGAATCTGATCTTTTGGCATCAGAAGGAACACAAAAAAGCAAGGAAAAATAATAAGTTCTGTTAATATGTGCACAGATATTAGAAAAAAACTGTGAAAAAAGAAACACAGAATCAGCCTGCTTTTGAATACAAATTAAAGTACATCTAAAATTAGATTCATTTTTTCAGTTTAAAATAAATTTAAAGCAGGTGACCCTGCTGTGCACCTGAAGTGTAACAAAGTTCTTCTGCTGCACATGCATATCCCTAATGTGCACCAATTGTGTGTTCACATCATGATTACTAAGGGTCACATTTATAAACAAATAAGTTACATTAAGGTTACGGTTGGTGCATTTGTGTGATACTCCTTTTGTGTCACATTTGTGCACCAAGTGTAGCCCTGGAATGGTAGCAAAATTTCCTCTACAGGAGTGCACACTTGTATCCCCAGAATATCCCATATGCACCAGTGTGCCCCTACTGTGGGGTCACAGCAAAAATACCTCCCCACTGGGGTATGTATAATTAGCTCTGTCCAAGAGAATTCAAACTTAAAGAAGAAAATTCATTTAATTTTCTGGAAAATGCCAGCAAAGTGTCCTCATCTTGAGACACTGTCCAGATATTGCAGTACATTTTTTTTAGTTTTTCACATTTTGGGGCATCTGCATACTGCAGTCAACTGTAATTTTATAATTAAATAATTTTTCATTTTTGTGAATATAAATAGCACTATTTGTTCAAGTAATATCAAAATTATAAAAATGAAATTTCTCAATTTTCTGTAAATGTTTCAAAAGTTTTTGCATCTTGAGACATTGTCTAGATGTTGTGGCAGATTTTTTTTTCTGCATCTCTAAGTCAAATCATCTTTATGTTGGTTATCTGCATGTTGAGGTCCCATTGTAAAGTACAGAGCTGTATAGCTCCACGTGATGTCCTTCCACTCGCCACCAGCGCGCCCTCTCTCGGACGGTGATCAAATTGAGCAACAAGGATGCAATATTCATCGCCTGGCTTCTAGATTATGGTGGTTCGCAGAGACCAATTATTCTGTCAGCCGGCGGTGGCCGATGCACTAATAACATACGGGGGCCCATTTGCCCAGTGCGGATGACAGGTGAAACGTCGGTGATGGTTGAGTATAGAGGCAACCAATTGTGCGATTCTCAAATTAGACCCTTTTTGCTGGGGGTTTGTTTGCTTGTTTGTGTTGTTGGGTGGTGCGGTGTGGGGAAGAAAAGCTGAGCGATGATGTGGGATCTTTCCGGTGTTATGGCATCTGCAGGGAATCTGTGCATCCATCCGCGTTAACATCAACGGGTTCGGAATCTAGCAAAATTGTTATTTGTCATGACTGAGTTTATTTTTTAGAATTGAATCGAAGGACCCACAGCACCCATGAATTTTGCCACCGCTTGACTTGGTGGACTCTGACAGGTTAGTTCACAGCAACAGATTCCTTGGCTCAGTGAATGTTCTATGCAAACAAATTGTACTACAGTACTGTACAGTACTATATAAGTAGCACATGCATTGCAATAATCTCTCTGTAACCATCCCTAAATATTTTATGCTATTCCAAAAAGCAAGATTAAATTAAGCTTATCTGAACTGTAAGTGTAATCTCTCCACACTGATCTTGTCTACAACAATCTTCTCTGTATAACGCATTTTTGGTGGTCACACAGGTTTCTCTCTCCATGTTATAGAGGTTCTCTGGTATTTCTACAATGAAATTCTCTTTACAAAGATTTTTTGGGTCCCTTAAGTTTTGTTATTTTTGTTATAGAGAGTCCACCTGTAATTACAGCACCGTAAAAGCATGAATGCCAGTACACTGCATCCCGGCTTTAAGAAAGGCAAAACTTGCATTTTGAAGTTTATCAGGGGTAAATTTATTCATGTAAAAGAATTATGAAAAATGTGTGGCCAAGAGAATGCTTGAATAAAAAAAAAGGGTTGATACTTATGGAATAAAAAAAAAGGACAAGTGGTAGTAAAAAGGATGGAAGACTTGTTTTTTCCCCTTTATATTCTTGAACATTCTTGGATTTCAAAAAGTTGAGAGCTCACAATTGTAAAAACTGAAAAATTTGCGAAAGTACCATATGTTCTTGGGTTAAATGCACAACATCAATGTCCAATTCAACTTTCAAAGTCCCAATTTTTAAATGGAAATTTTAAACATTCAAAATTGCACTCTGTATTGCAATTTTGACTCAAGTTGAACCTCAATTCAATTGCTTTTCCATAAATTGGATTCCGTTTCCAATAGTGTTATTTTAAATGGATCTAAAATTTTCAATCAGTGACTCATGTTTGGCATGCACAAAAGCCCAAAGAATTCGAAATCTTGTTACTCACCGAGGAATAGGATGCACCCCCTTTTTCCCTGGATTTCTTAAAAAGAAGTGCTTATTGTGACATGTAAGTGAATACAATATTGAACTTAAATTCTATGCTAATATTCTTTGAACTTGAAATTATATGCAAATCCCTCACTAAAATTCCCAACTTTTTATCTACTCAAGCCTCTGTAAAAGATTGAATAATGTTTTCCGATTATAAAACGGAAATCAAGTTCCACAAAACATAATATAAACTTCCAAAAAATTAACTTAGTTATCTGGGGCCCCGCTCTACGTGAAAAATGAACCGGAAAAGAAAACTTTATTGGAAAACGTATTCGTAGAAAAGGAGGAGATGAAACCATGTACTTCACAGTACTGCATTCCATTCACCACCTTTTTGCCTTCACTTTTTGACAGGAATAACTAACCCCTGATCCCGCATTTCATGCAATGGATGCGCAATAATGTGCAGCGGGCTTACCCTCTGACATCGCAAAACTGGGCAGAATTTCGAAGAGGCTTCAAACTTAAAAAAGGAAGAAAAAAATACGAAAGATCGTAGATGCAAGTGCAAATGAAACCTGTGGTGTACAAGTCTTCCTCAGACGTTTCCTGATGAGGCAGGAAGTCAGTACTGTGCTGAAAAGCGGCACAGTTAGTCTTAGCAATCTCAGAATTCTGCAATCATAGATTCTCTGTAATTTGTCCATTCAACTAAACCTCATACAGAAACAAGCTGAAGACCTTGTGCTTTAAATTAATTTTTACATATATTTTGTTACCAATCTCAGGGAATGACTGGGTGTATGCATGCATATCAGATGTCCAGTTGCATTTCATGTTGTATTGTATTTTATTTTCATTTTGTTATCAATTTGTGCTTTCCTGCTCTGAAGTGATTAAAATGTCATTAAGTGGATTTGGGTTGGGTGGTAAGGGGGTTTGGTTGTGGGAATCTTGATTCTTGTGCTTTAAATTAATTTTTACATATATTTTGTTACCAATCTCAGGGAATGAATGGGTGTACTGTACATCTACATGTCAGATGTCCAGTTGTATTTTCATGTTGTATTGTATTTTCTTTTATTTTTGTTATCAATTTGTGCTTTCCTGCTCTGAAGTGATTGAAACATCATTGAGTGGATTTGGGTTGGGTGGGAAGGGGGTTTGGTTGAGGAAATCTTGATTGAACCTCGTGAACACTGAAAAGCTGCAAATAAAGGGTTCTGTTCATTCATTCATTCATTCTCAGAATTGCCAACTGCACAAAATAAAATAAAATAAATCCGCATGAATTTCTTGCCTCTTTATGGACACCTATTTGCAGCCTCGCCTTTGAAGGGAAATCCTGTACAATATACTGTTCAAACAACAGGAAGCTCTCAGGAATTCCCACGTGCTTCCGGACTCGGATCAGTTCAGGTCCCCCCCCTCGTTCCGGTTTCGGGATGTGTTTCCTCCGCTGGAGGCCATCAATCAGTCTTGGACAAACTTGGAGTGACGACACCCAGTTGTCACCTCCGCGATAAATTGGCAACGAGCCCCGGGGCATCGGTGGGACACCCGTCTTCGCGTGATACTGCGCTATTCGAACCGTGTTGCGAGAACATTACAGCCCCGGGATGCGGACATATTGGCACTTGAACCTTGTACTGTACTTGTTTTGGAGCACCAACATGGCTTCCTCTATATCTCATAGGGGACATATATATACAGTATTGGATCTCCTGTTCATCAAGAATGAAGAATGAAGCCCTCAAAAATAAAATTAATGGAATGAAATTTGTTTCTCAACTAAAGCATAAAGAAAATAACTGTACAGAAAAAATCTGTGAATCTGATCTGGTGGCATTCGAACGAGCTCAAGAAGCAAAGGATAAGAACAACTCCAGCTATACTGTGCACATATGCAAGAAAAAACCCTAACCCCTGGACCCTTAAAATTAAGATTCAAATTACAGGCCAATAACAAAATTAGCCTGTTGTTGATTATGACCAAGTAATTTTAGAATAACTTTAATTTTTAATTTTTTTGAATACAGTATACCATATTTACTCAAGTACTATGTGCACCTGTTTTTCTCAGATTCCAGAAGAAAAAAAGGGGTGCCCGTCATAAGGGGGTACAAATTTTTCAAGAAGTTTTAGGAAATTATGTGTGCATTATACTTAATTATAATGGATAAATTTGGAAAAAATATAACAAAAACACTTTTTGTATTGAAAAAGATGAAAATTCATCAGATTTTTGTTCAATTTGTGCCTACAGTCAATTTTTTGTATTTATTTTCAAAATTTTGTGGTTTTAGATTCACTAAAAATTGGAGTGCGAGTCTTACTTGGGATACAATTTTAGCCAAATATTCAACTGGAAAACCCCTGTGAGTGCCTTACTCAAGGGCATGTGGTACTCAAGTAAATACAGTGGCTCAATTTGTTCAAGAGATATCAAAATTGGAGGTACATCAGTATAACATTTTTTTAATGAATGTTGGAAGAGTGTCTGTACCTTGACACATGGGCCAGAAGTCTTCCCAGAGTTTATTTTATTTTATTTAATTATAAGTGTCCCTGAATACATTGTCTTCAGTTGGGATGTCCATATGTTGTGGTCCCACTGTACAGTACATTGCAGTAGTTCAATGTGATGTCCTTCCACTTGCCATGAATTAGATTAGTTTTACAAGTGGATTCTTTCCACAACAATCTTGTCTACAAAAAATATCTCCACCTAACAAAATTTTTCAAAACAAATACACATAACAAATTTTGGCCCCATAGGATTCTCACCCTATGTTACACTTGCTCTCCACTACAAATTCCTCTGTACAGCTAATTTTTTTCTGGTCCCTTGAGTTCTGTTGTAGAGTGAATCCACTTGCATAATGAAATGTATATTCAATTTTTGTGAATATGAATGCAGTTCAACCTTGATAACTCAAACCTCCCTAAGTCAACATTTTTTTTCAAGTACTGTACCTGTATGAATTGCTTCTCTTGGTCCCGAAATTTTTACAGAGATTGACCTCTCGAAAAGGAAAGTTTGGAGACACTGAGTTTTAAAGACTTCGGAAAACCAGTAGTAAAAGAACTGTACCCTACTCTTTTATTTATTCTTCATTCTTGATGTGTTTTGAAAGATGGTGAAAGAATAATTGGGCAAATGAACCCCTTCCTCCAAATTCAGCATCCTGTGAACTCATTTCAGAAGCAATTCAAAGCCCTGAATATCACCATTTTTGCTTTTTTGCAATTCTTCCATGTTTTCCAGAACAAAAATGCTTGTTTTCCCAATTCAAAACCTCCCTGATTCACTTTTTGTATCTGGTCCCTTGAAATTTGACTTAGTGAGGTTTGACCATAGCTCAATTTTTTAAAGGGAGTAACTGTACTACCACCAGTAACAAATAAGTGCATTTCTCAGTTCTAGAAAAACATGTATTTTACCTTTCAGGCTCATAAAGGGGTCAATTCAGTAATCTTCAAGGGAAGAGGTTCCCCTACACTACAAGGGATATCAGAATTAGGTATCTCTTAGTCAAATTGTCAGTATATTGGGGTCCCTCTGTACTGCACCCAGCTGTCCAGGATGTGGGGGAAATGCGTCGGCGACTGGTGTCAAACGGGTTCCTCGTACATCACGAACTTAATCCAGTACTTTGGAAGGGGATCGCGCTCAACTGCCGCGATTATCGGCTCAACAAGGGCGCGTTTCTGCTCGGATGCTTGTCTCTCCTTGAATAATGGCACGGCTGTTGTTGGTGCGTATTGTTTACCGTGGCACACAGGTTCAACGTTACGCGAACATAATTGACCCGATTACCGTTTCCCCGCGAGGGCAGGTTTTTCTTTTGTTTTTATTTTTATAGACTGCGTGTGCAGCTGGATGACGGCAAGGGCATGATGAGGAAGCACTTGGCTTCCTGTGCTTTGTTGTGGTTGGCTCGTGTAAGCTCAGTCTGGGTATAAGCACCTGCACTTGGGAACTAAAGTATCTAAAATTTTGAACTCTTGGACTTGGTTTCATCTCCGTCATTACTGGTAGCAGTTTCATGTCTGGGATATGGGTTGAGTCATAAAGGATCCTGAAGAATATTGCGCCTCAGTTGCATGGAAATGAAGAGGAATTTACTGCGCGAAAATTTGGTGCTGGATTGACCTTGATGGCACTCTGGCAATTTTTAGGAGTTTCCGATTCATCAGAGGAGCGATTTTTTTGTGTGACTTTGCACCTGGTGTAAGATGAGATTATTTTACCAAGGACCCTTGCATGAGACATTCAACTTCATTTTTGATCTGCATAAATAGATGGAAACGCACTTGCCAGGTATTAGTGAAAAATGTATCAATTGCAGTCAATTGCTTACTATTTTTCAATATTTTACCAAGG
Organism: Notodromas monacha; assembly: GCA_905338405.1. Lineage (NCBI taxonomy): Eukaryota > Metazoa > Arthropoda > Ostracoda > Podocopida > Cyprididae > Notodromas > Notodromas monacha. Next base: position 1,166 of record CAJPEX010006822.1, on the reverse strand, counting down.
ACCCTTGCATGAGACATTCAACTTCATTTTTGATCTGCATAAATAGATGGAAACGCACTTGCCAGGTATTAGTGAAAAATGTATCAATTGCAGTCAATTGCTTACTATTTTTCAATTGATTTGTGATCCAAAGGGTTCTTGCATAAGTTTTTGCATTTAATGGTGTACATTTCCATGCATAGCTTCTTGTACAGGCAATTTTCCCATGTTTTGTTTTTTTTTTGGAAGGGAATGGATGGAGTGGTTCTGTCTGATTGATTTCTTAAGATTTACATCTCACTGTACAGAAAAAGTTTATTTATACAGAATTTTTAAAAAATTTTACACAAGTTTTTGTGACTATTATGCACCTGAACCTTGCTAACTCAAGCCTTCAAAAGTCAAAAACCTCATTCTGTCAAATATTGGTCCAGTCTTCATTATCTTAAGAAGAATGCAATCTACATTTCCCAAATGTATAAGCTTTCCCCTTTAAACATGCATAACTCAGATGTCTTGAATCCTTTCAGATCATTAATGTGGGGACCAAGGAAATGGAAAAGCAATAAAAATTTAACCAGGTGCTTTTCAATTAGAAGTGAAGATTTATTGGGCATATTTACCCTAGATGTGAAGTTCAGCATTTTGTCCACACATTTATCAAACAGTTTGATTCCCAAATCATCTCTTTTGCCTTCTTGTGAATGGTACATCTTTAAAAATATGTAAGGGGGAAGTTTAGGTAACTAGAGACATTGTGAAGTCAAATTTGCTTTTGAGTACTTCCAACTTTGACTCAGGGGGATATGACTGCACATGATTCATAGATGTGTTTGCGTGAATACATTTACATTGTACTGATTGTTTGCTAAATATCTTTTCCATTCTCATCACATTTGAAATGAAATACAGTGAAACCCCAAGATGCAGATGTAATTGGTGCATCAAGAGTGTCCCCAAGTCAAAATGTTCCTGAGTTGAGTTTTGTTTTCCCATACACTTACATTATATTATTTTTAATTGGTGTTTTGTGGAAGAAATATTCTTCAGAATTCCCTGAAAAAATTGTTTACCACTTGAATTTGAATTAGTGAATACATTTTCAGCTTAATAAGAACATTTGGGGCATTGAATAGTGTATCTCTGTACTGTACACTGAAATATTGGCATCTACAAAAATAACATTC
>CAJPEX010006821.1:0-11553 GCA_905338405.1 Notodromas monacha | reverse complement strand
CAGGGAATCCTGAAGAATATTTCTTCCAGAAAACACCAATTAAAAATTATATAATGTAAGTCTACGGGAAAACAAGACTTGACTTTGGGACATTTCAACTTGGGGACACTCTTGATGCACCAATTATGTCCGCATCTCAGGGTCTCCCTGGTACAATTCATCAGCAGGAATAAGAATTTATTGTTTCATGTCCGGAATTTGTTGAAAGGTTTTCAGTTAACGTATACCACATGAACCTCCTTGTATGATTGAATTAGAGATACAGTACTGTGATAAGAGAACCATCAAATAAGATAGGGTCTGTGAAAAAGGGCCCAATTCCAGGCTTTTGGTGAAATTATCTACCCCTTTGTCTCCAAAGACCTTTGAATAACAAATGGGTGCGTGAAAATTACAGGAAATGAAAGACTGGTTTCTGGGAAATACTTGTTGGACTAATTGAAGGAAAAAACACAGAAATATATAGAATAATTCATGTTTTGCTCTTTTCAGACTGAATTTGGATGGATTCAACAGCAATAAGAGCTGGATGTATATTGTATGGTACACAGCAGAAGTCTCATTTTGTCCAATAATGGGAGAGATTATGAAAGAGGCACCTGACTCTGTTGATCAATTCTATATATGCAAATCTCTCATCACTGCAAAAAAAAAATGGTTAAATAACAATCACTTTTTTGTTTGTTTTGTATATGCCTTCAGCTCTATTATAAACAGTGAGACCACCCACCGCAGATGCAGAAATCAGAATGTCCCTCAGTTGAGTCTCATTTTCCCATAGACTTACATTATATAATTTTTAGTTGGTGTTTTATGGAAGAGATATTTTTCAGTATTCAATTAAAAAAATGTATACACAAGTTTATTTATAGTGCAAATATACATATACAGGTTTATCAAATACTGTATATTGTATGACCCACAAATAAAACGGAAGCAGCCCACTTAAAAGCGTTGTGTAACATTTTTCTCTTATCGGTCATAAAATTCGGGGAACGAAATCCGCTCGGAATCGTCAACAACTGTCCCCCCAAAAAATTAATGCTGAATAATTTTTCCCTTTACTACTATTATTACAAACGCTTCTTTTTCTTCTGCGGCGGAAAGATAAGCGAGAAAATGTGTAGAAATACGAATTTTGGCAAGAATTACATATACTGTCTGATTCACACTTGCCGTGAATATTTGGACTATAAATACACTCGCCACATTCGAGCAAATCTTCAGTATCCTCAATTAGAACTACATTCGTGCATCTTTCTATTGCGTAATGTGTTGTCATTTTATTTTATTTTTTTTTGCAGGACAGAACAAAATTCCAGAGGGTACACATATACATTAACGCACAAAATGGTTCACGCAAAGTTGATTGCCACGATTTTCACTGTGTTGGCTGCAGCATCAGTTGGCCATGTGAGAATCATCTTTTTTTTAAATAAATAATTTTTTTGCGAAGGGTTGGAAAGTTGAAAATATCAAATTCTTTCCAGGCAACAGTCATTGATGTCCTGAACGAACTTGGCCAAGAAACCATCTTGAGCCTCTTGGACCAAACTGGACTGACTGAGGCCTTGCAAGGACCTGGTGAGCAACTTATTGAATCACTATAATATGCTGGCTTCTTTCTATATGAAATAAAGGGCAAAAATAAATGTATTCCATTTGTCAATAAGTCTTCATTTTTATCATCACTGAATAAGTCATTGCTGATACAGACTCTGAAAGGGTTCTTCATTGAAAATTAAGATGAGTAACAAATAAAGGTGTATTATTCTCAGTTTTAGAAAAGTGGGTCTTCTTCCTTTCAGGTTCATATAAAGGGGTAAACAAAGAATAATTAACCTGCTGCAAATTTTTTTATAAGGACCTTCAAAAGGTTCCCCTATATATACACCAGTGTCCCCCAACCTTTGTGAGTCTCTGGGCTGGCTAATTTCCAAAGAAAAATTGTTTGGACTCAAAAAAGGCTTTGCTTGAAAGACTTACATAATGAAAGGAATTAGGAAGGTGGGCTTAAAGAACGGTTTCTCAGAATGAAAAACTAAAATAATTTATTTCAGCGTAGGTAAAAATTTGTCAGAAGTGTGATAGTAGGAGAAAATCCAAATTTTATTTTTCATCAGATAATTTCAACTGCTATTTGCAGTCTGTATAGAACACAGGTTGTGAACCACTGCCATGCACAGGCTACACTACACCATTTTTAAATTATCAATAATAGCACAGGTGAATAAGCTGTTACATTTCACTTCAACTTTAGGGATCTCAATAAATGTTGCTTCCAAACACTAAAAGATCAACAACATACCAATTTACATGTTCTCACTGCTAATGTATATACAGTTTAGGTATGACAGAAACTTGTTTATTTATTTAATTTTTCATCTTATGTTTTTTTTCTGGTGGTTCAAAAAGCATATTAGCTCAGACAGCTTATTGTAGCCCATGCTGTTCAGGCTCATCAATTATGCAATGATTTAAATTCAAAAATGAATATACTGTAACAATGCTCTCACATCAATATGCTGACAAAAGTTTTGTCACAAAATGTAATATTTTGAGTTCATCTGAGTTTTGGTTTCCAATTTTGAATCATTCTAATGGTGTAATGGAAGAACTGCCTTGGTGAATTCATTTTTCTGTGATGAGAAATTTGTACAAGTAAAATTTTGGTACATCAGAAAAAGGGCTGAGCCTCAAAGAAACTTCTTCTGAGAATTATGAAAGCAAAATGGTGAGAATGAATAATATGGAAGGATCCATGATCTAACATATTGTTTTAGATTATGACACAGTGAACCTGGTATATAGACTCAAAATTGTATTATGCCTTTGAGTGAATAAGTATTATGTGGAATCACAAGGAGAATAGAGTATTATAAATACTGATGTTCATAAAATGTAAGAAACACATTTTTTGTTGTGCCAACAACACAGGACCCTTCACAGTGTTCCTGCCCAAACAAGAGGTGTTTGATAGTCTGCCTCAAGAAGTGATTGATGCCATCACCAGTGACCTGGACCTGCTCAGAGAGGTCAGTGGTCTTCCATTTGGGAACACAGCTCTAAATTATGCTAAATAGACTTATTTATATAATCAGTTTGGAAATTTTTGATAATAAAAAACCCTATTTTTAAGAAAATTTAGACTTGTATGGCAAAACTGAAAAAAAAATTAATGATCCCAATTGATTATATAAATTCAAACTCCCTAAAAATTGTGAAAATTTTGATTCCCTTGTATGGCTGGGCACCTACAGTAGCCTGTGTATATTATTAGAAGTGAAATAACTACAGTTTTTGGCTAACATGGCTCATCAGCATTGGTTCTTTAGGTTGTTCTTTTTTTTTGATGCAAGAATATTGGCTATATTGATACTTGGACATATGAAATATTTACTACCTATCAAAGAAGTGCTTGCACTTGGAAACAAGTCTTATTATTGGAGCAACACATTATAGTTATTTAGAAATGATACATTTATTTATTTTTCTGACAGGTACTTTTGTATCATGTGGGAGATGGGGAATTCCCATCATCTGCTCTAAGCAATGAGCTCTTGTTGCCAACACTCCAAGGAAGTCAATTGCGCGTCAACCTGTATGATGTTGCTGGTACAACAGTGAGTACACTACTATACTATCATGCAACTTTCTTCATTTATTCATTTCCTGCTGTTTTATATATATTATTAAAATGCAAATGTAACTGAGGACTGGGATTGGAGGAATTTACAGTGATTGTCTTTTTATTATTGGTTTCATAGAAAAAAAAAAACCATAACACATAGACACGGTTTTTTTACCAAATATATCTCCCATAAGGATTTTTTTTGTCGATTGTAAGTTTGAAAGTGTAGTCCACCGTCGTCACTGACCTCACGGTTAACTAGAGGCCAATGTTGATATTGATGCTGGAAATGGACTTGTGCACCTTCTGGATTTTGTCATCCAGTTGTAAGGGTGAGTTCTGAAACAACCGTGGGAGAGAAGAAACGGACCCCGGTGTAAACTCCGAAACTGATGCCGACGGTAACCACGATTGGAGGACCTCTGGTAGGTCCCACCACTCCCAGATTGTATAAACACAAAACCAATTGAAAGGAAGTATACATAGTTGGTACTGAGTCCAATTTACCACATTTGTTGAGTATACCATTCAAATTTTAATTGGAGTAATGTTGTTCATCAGATTTAGGAAAGACCTTTTTTAGCCTTTTCATGCTTTCTACATTATTATAACTGTCCTCATCCCTTTAATGGATTCTCTGAGAGAGAAGCTAGTACATTCAACATTCCCACTCAAGACTTTGTTGGCACCCTCTCTTCTTTGCCTGGGGCCACATTTGAGGCTTTGACTACGGCTGCCATTGGTGCTAACCTCCTGGAGACCATCCAGGGTGGTGAGGGTCTAACAACTCTAATTAAACACAAAAACAATTGAAAGGAAGTACAGTATATTTGGTACACATTCCAATTTACCACATTTGTTGAGTACCATTCAAATTTTAATTGGAGTAATGTTGTTCATCAGATTTAGGAAAGACCTTTTTTAGCCTTTTCATGCTTTCTACATTATTATAACTGTCCTCATCCCTTTAATGGATTCTCTGAGAGAGAAGCTAGTACAGCACTGTGAAATATTATACACAGTGTATATGATTGAATGACCTACATTATTTATGCACCAACTTGTTTATGTATTGACAATACAGCCACTGATGTGACTCTGCTGGCCCCACTGGACTCAGAGAACTTCTCTGTGGACATTGTCAACTCTTTGCTGGAAGACCCAGAAGCTGTGGCTGCGATTCTCTTGGACCATGTTGTTGATGGCTCCATCTTCTCCATTGGCATTGGGGAGAGCAAGACTTTCACCACCCTCAATGGAAACAACTTGGTTGTGTCCTTCACAGCAGGTACTATATATAGTTTGGCCTCTTTTTTCTCCAATCTGCATTCTTGTCCACATACAATAAGAGTAGAATATAGTGTTACCTCAAAGAATTTTGGATCTTAAAAAAGGGTTAATCTGTTGTATAAAAATATTATGCAGTAAATTTTATTTGCTTATTTAAGGACAGGGACTGAAAACACATTATTTTTTGTAGGCATCTTTTTTTTAAACGAATAAGATTTGTTGTAACAAGATTCTGCTGTATATATATAAGCTGTATATGTACAATAACAATAACATGATGGACAAAAGGTCATATTCAAAAGTCCATGGAATTTGCCCCAGAATGATCCTTTTGTGATTTTCTTCTTTTAAATATTATTTGAGCAGCAGATGAAACTTTCTGATGGTTATTTTAGCTAGTAATTATTCAAACAAAAAGGGGGAACAATTATGATGGATAATACTGTATACCAAAAAAGATTTTTCTACACTGCTGCTCCTTTTTTCTTCAAAGAAAGGTTTGCATCATATTAATTGATACTGGTAAACATAATTCAAGCATTCATGAGTGGTTATATAATGAATTGATCCTGTTCAGAAGTAGCAGTATGAATGCATTCATGCACTTTCAGCATATGCTTGATAAAGACTCGAAATAAATTTCTTGGCCAATCGAAATCGACTTGAAATAAGCAAGCTCATCAGGATAGAAGAGTTTCTTAGTATTACTGTATCAACTCTTTTATTTATTTTTTTTACCAAACCAAACCCTCAAAGATTTTATAGTATATTGCCCACCTTTTTTGTGGGGGTTATTTTATTGGTTTGCTTTACTTTATATCCACACAGACAAGGGCTACGTCATCAGTGACGAGGCTNCTTTACTTTATATCCACACAGACAAGGGCTACGTCATCAGTGACGAGGCTGGCAACGAGTTGGCCGATCTTGTGGCCGGCGATGTCCCAACAACGCAAGGAGTGTTGCATGTGTTGGACAGGCCCATCCTGGTCTAATAAGACAGCCGTCGGGGGGTTCAATATATAAGGACGACAATAAGAGGGGACTCTTCTTTCTTTATTGGAAAGAAAGCCGTTGGGCATCATCATCTTTGACGACGAGATGTCGCTAGTAGCTATTCCGCGTACGCGCTGTGTTTGTCCGTCATGATTGTTTTCTTCCAGCAGATTTCTTTTTCTTCTTCTTCTGTTGGCGGAATAAGTTATTGTTGGAAATGCAGTCCCGTTTGTTGTTGTCGATTATATCTCTGTTTAACGGTTCTTAATCTATTTTTTGGAAAATTAATGTGAAATCCATCATTACTCCACAGAAAATTATTGATCTTCATATATATTTCATCATGAATAAATTATTGTAAAAAAGGGAGACCCATTCTTTGAAATCTCGCATGAGCGAAAATTATTGAAACCCAAATGTGTTCTAACCAAATCAGAACATTGTAGTGAAAAAGAAACCAAGTTTTTGAGCAAGACAGAGGGGGGGGGGAGGGATTTGACAAAGCAGAAACAAACATCATTCCACCTGCTATTTATTTTCTACAACAGTTTCTTTCAATGCCAGAAGTGACCAAGTGAGTAAGAAATGATATAGTATTTTTTCCTTTTCACATACAAAATACACAATTTTTGGATCAAAATGTTGCCAATTGCAATTGAAAGAAAACTCCCAAAAGTTTGTTTGTTGGGCTGAATTTTGAAAAATATGTTAGCATGATATTATATTATTTGAACACCTTCAGCATTTCAATGCCTACTGAAAATCGAATATGATGAACTTGCATCATAGCCGTTTATACAAAGGACACAAAGAACCAGAGAAACACCATGAACCTGACCCTCATCACCAGCAGGTCTCAAGCAGCTTATTATTATTATTATTATTATTATTCTTACAACAGCACCAGGGAACATGCAGAGACAGAATTATCTGACTTGTGGATCAATAAATCCCTTGCCCTTGAAAGGGACTCTGTGTGTGTTTGTGTTACTGATGCTGCTTCTGCTGCTGCTTTGGTGTCTCCTTTCTAAAAAAAAAAAAAAAATAAACCCCCAGTCATTCACTGTCATATCCTACACTGATTCAGTCAGTGACTGGATGGGTCTTGTCTGGGGAGTTGGAACAGGTTTTTTTTTTTTTTCATTCATGGTGGTTTGATGAACTGATGAGAAACATTCAATCAGAAGGAGCTAGCTAAAAATCATGAATAACCTCTTTGTATATGTGGGTGCTCTTGCTGGTTATTATACTGTTCAAGATGTATTGAATGAGTGACACACTTGCTTATTATACTTTTTTGTGGTTTCAACAAATTAAAAAATCTTTCATCAGAGTTTTTTTAGTGCAACTATTTATTAAAACGATTCTTGTGAGTGAAGTGACAAAAATGGGAGTGGAGTGAAGAAAATTAAGCAGGAATGCAAAGATCAATGGTTATTAAAAGGGGTCATTTTTTATGTGGGTTACTTTTAAAAACGTTTATATTTATAAATAATGCTGCTGAACAAATGTCATTTATAGATATTCATTAAAAAATTTAAAAAATATAAAATGATTTCACAAACCTGATGCCTGATTTAGGCCTCCTCCATTTTGAGTCTTATCCCAAAATGTCAGTATTTCACACATCATTTTAATTTCAATTAGTGTAGCAATTTACAGTGTTATCTAATCATATTGAAAAATTCAAATCACCCCACATACATATATTTGTATTCAAGGGGCATATCTAATTTGCAAGTTGAATTTTGAAGCAAAAAAGCATGTTAATGCTTGGATTCTTAAATTTTATGTAGGCATGGGAATTGTTGATGCACGCTTAGCTTAGCTTCATCTAAATAGGTTAAATGTCAGAAAACTTTGCCAATATTAAGAAAAGAGTACAGTATATAGAAAGTTACATTTTTGAAAAAAGGCAGAGTAAATTATCTTTCAAATCTTCACCAGGAGACTGTATAGGCAATATGTATTGTTGGTAGCATTTGACCCAATGAACAAGATAATTTAATTAGCTCAGCTTGAAAACCATCTCTCACTTGACTTGAATGACAAACAGCATCTTGAAAATGTGATTAAGAAGCATTCATTTTGATCAATAGAAAGATTCCTTCTTTTTTATCTGCATGGGAAAATTTTAGCCCAGTGCATGTTTTAAGATCTGCAGGAAGCTAAAAGAAGTTCAGTGAGAACATAATCAATCAATCAATCAGCATCATCATTAAAGAGTGCAAAGTGAGCAGGTGCTGACAATGACGGGTAAAAGAAGAGAGTATCTGCACATTGAGACGCCATTTTTGAGGCTGGCATTTGCCAACAAGTACTTGCCTGCAGCTGGAAGAGACTTGAAGGTGTTTGGCAAGTTTGAGAACATGCAGCCCTCTGGATCTTTCAAACTCAGGGGACTTGGGTATCTTGCTTCCAAGGTCAGCAGTTTTGTATTTGTGTGGTTTCCATTCATAATATTGAGCAGAATTTCTAAAAGAAAACTTCGTGCATGAAGAAAAATTATATTTATGAGCACTTGAAGGCAAACTAAAATTGCTTCAAATGGGGTTGCAGTCTATGAAAGCTTTTCTCAATATGTTCTTGGTGGAGTTGAAGCTATATTAGTTGTCATTCTCTCTGCTTTTTGATGAAATGAAACCAATCTATGACATCTTATACCACATGGTACTTTAGTTTTCACTCATCAGCTCAGAACATTGAAAATGAATAAGACCATTCTCCCTATATGCTGTAAAGCTTTCAAAATCAGGCTCTAATGTTTAAAAAGAACTTTTAATTGCCAAATTATTTTCAGAAAAATTGACTGAAATGCCTTTTTCTTCAATGGGAATTTTTTTTATAAATACAAGTGGACTCTCTATAAAACAAAGCTCAAAGGACCAAATGAAAAAAAAAATTGCAACAAGAATTTCTTTGCAGAGAACCACTGTAACATGGGGAGAGTGTCCAATTGGACCACACACAAATTTGTTGTACAGTGAAAATTGCTGTAGACAAGGTCATTGTAGAAATTGAGAGTGAATCCACTGGTACTTTATGTCTATGCTGAACAGTTTCCATGCAGTTCTGCATTATGTATAAGCATTGCTTGCCTTGCATTGATTGTTTTTTGTTGCAAGGTTCTGGTGTTGATAATTGTCACAATTCTTGTCTTGTATTTCATTGTATTGTACAAGCACAGGCTGTTGCAAATGGAGCAACAGGAATTTGCACTTCCTCTGGAGGCAATGCAGCCTATGCAGTGGCTTATTCTGCTCAGGTCCTGGGTGTGCCTTACACAGTGTGTCTGCCAACATCAACTCCAGCCTTTGTGGTGAATGCCTTGGCAGCAGGAGAGAAGTCCACAGTCATTGTAAGCTCTTTTCTTCTTTACAGATCCAAGTTTTTGTTTTAGACAATAAATTAGACTTTAGAGGGTCTTTTCAATATAGTGGCTGTTATTGTTCATATCCGCAGTTGCATGGGAAAAACTGGGATGAGGCCCATGCCAAACTCCTTTCAATTGTGGAAGAGAGTCAGGGAAACTTGTATCTCATCCATCCCTTTGATCATCCAGATATTTGGTGAGAGTATATATCAATATCCATGCAGTTGTACCTCTTCAAGTCAAATTTCAATGGACCATGCATGAAATTTGTTTACTTATGTGGGTTTCATATTATAGAGAAACAGTCACTTTTGCCAGATATGAAATACAGTAAACAAAAAATGATAGGAAAAAATGAAATTCAAGTTTGTTTGGACTTTAAACTGCAGAATAAATCAGTTGATTAGATGTGTTCTGAGGGAACAGTTAATTTGCCTAGTTAGTCCATCAGTTCCTTTTTAACAGCATCAATAAGTCACACTTACATTGTATTCCTCTAACCTGATATTCATGAATAACAAGGATACTGCCCACAAAAAGCCGAAAAGAACCAGGAATTTTGGAATTTTTTAGAAAGAAAGGGCAGTATTTAATTATGGATGATTATTATGTATTATTTATAAGCAAATTCAGACATAGGGTCTCAAAAATTTGATATAGGGAGGTTTTTAACTTGCAGAGGTTCCAACTTCCAATTATTGAGGTCAAACTGCATTACTGTGTATTATTTGTGGACCATGAACATACATACAGTATTTATTTGTTGGTTTGCACAGCGCATAAACAAATAAAATAATAGTTTTGATTTGAATCTACTTTTCAAGATGAATAAAGCAGTAATACTGTTCAGGGATACAGTTTGCATGTATACAGTACCATAGTGAAACTTACACACAACTACAGTAATACAATTATTTTTGCCAATACAGTATACAGTATAGAGGCTTCAAGCCTGAATAAAAATGCCTTAAAATNGGACCACACACAAATTTGTTGTACAGTGAAAATTGCTGTAGACAAGGTCATTGTAGAAATTGAGAGTGAATCCACTGGTACTTTATGTCTATGCTGAACAGTTTCCATGCAGTTCTGCATTATGTATAAGCATTGCTTGCCTTGCATTGATTGTTTTTTGTTGCAAGGTTCTGGTGTTGATAATTGTCACAATTCTTGTCTTGTATTTCATTGTATTGTACAAGCACAGGCTGTTGCAAATGGAGCAACAGGAATTTGCACTTCCTCTGGAGGCAATGCAGCCTATGCAGTGGCTTATTCTGCTCAGGTCCTGGGTGTGCCTTACACAGTGTGTCTGCCAACATCAACTCCAGCCTTTGTGGTGAATGCCTTGGCAGCAGGAGAGAAGTCCACAGTCATTGTAAGCTCTTTTCTTCTTTACAGATCCAAGTTTTTGTTTTAGACAATAAATTAGACTTTAGAGGGTCTTTTCAATATAGTGGCTGTTATTGTTCATATCCGCAGTTGCATGGGAAAAACTGGGATGAGGCCCATGCCAAACTCCTTTCAATTGTGGAAGAGAGTCAGGGAAAGTTGTATCTCATCCATCCCTTTGATCATCCAGATATTTGGTGAGAGTCTATATCAATATCCATGCAGTTGTACCTCTTCAAGTCAAATTTCAATGGACCATGCATGAAATTTGTTTACTTATGTGGGTTTCATATTATAGAGAAACAGTCACTTTTGCCAGATATGAAATACAGTAAACAAAAAATGATAGGAAAAAATGAAATTCAAGTTTGTTTGGACTTTAAACTGCAGAATAAATCAGTTGATTAGATGTGTTCTGAGGGAACAGTTAATTTGCCTAGTTAGTCCATCAGTTCCTTTTTAACAGCATCAATAAGTCACACTTACATTGTATTCCTCTAACCTGATATTCATGAATAACAAGGATACTGCCCACAAAAAGCCCAAAAGAACCAGGAATTTTGGAATTTTTTAGAAAGAAAGTACAGTATTTAATTATGGATGATTATTATGTATTATTTATAAGCAAATTCAGACATAGGGTCTCAAAAATTTGATATAGGGAGGTTTTTAACTTGCAGAGGTTCCAACTTCCAATTATTGAGGTCAAACTGCATTACTGTGTATTATTTGTGGACCATGAACATACTGTTATCCTATTTCCTGAGAAATAAAAAGAATCGGTGAGTCTTAAACAAATGCTTACTATTACGTCTAACAGCAAGTTTGTTACCGACCTCGAGCTCTGGATAACTATTTCTATCCTGGAATTTTT
>CAJPEX010006819.1:0-11567 GCA_905338405.1 Notodromas monacha | reverse complement strand
AAAAATTCCGAAGGGCTTCAGAAGTCATCAGCGTCGCTTGAGTTTCAATAACTTGTTAACGATGTTTTCACGCTCTTGTTTTAATTCTTTGAAGCTATTTAAAAATATTGATCATCTCTTTTCACCATTCGGGTTGGATAAAACCAGGACTTGAGTCAAAAAATTCAAAATAATGTCGAAAAGCAAATGACGTCGAGCGAATTCGAACTCTCTTATTGACGAGGTTTGAATCACTTAGATTGAATGCCCGAATAAAAATTTTATGAATTTTCGAATGCGTAGCTTCCACACTTCAAACCAAAATTTATTTCTGAAGAATAAATACTGCGTACCTATTAGCTTATTTCTTTCGTGTTGAACAATAATTGTTCTCGGTTCCGGTCAATGCTCCTGGGCGTTGTTCAATCATTACATCGAGGACACTTTAGGCCTTTATTACGCAGATAAAATGCCTCCAAATGTTCTTTTAAACCTCGTTTTTTTTCATAAAATGTTTACGAGTACTTCAAAAAAGATTCGGAAGAGCAACAGCAGAAAAAGGCATGTTCGAGAAATTAGCAGCAATATTTTACAAAAATACATCGGCAATGTCTTTCAGAATTGTTAAAAATCATACGGCTATCTTGAAAAGTCAATGGTTGTCTAAAATGTTTGAATATTATTCAGAAAGAGAGAAACTAGAATAACCCACGTTGGAATCCCACCATCTCTCATGGAAATCACATGGAATTTGTTTTTAAAGAAACTTTAAGATCATCGTGGTTGTGGTCGTGATGAAAATTTAAAAACTCAAGATTTTGAACGTTATTTAGAATACTATTGAAAGAACGTCAATTTGACTACAGTTTAATCTCTATACAGGTCGCACTTCCCTAATAAGTTTAATACCTCCCCAATTAATTTTTTTAAGCACCTGACTGAATTTCCCTAGAAACAACGTAAATTCTTAAAAACCTCTCCCACTCAAAGTCTTTTCCTCTGGTACCTCACTAACTAGAGGCCATTTTCTGAGGCCTATTGGCTATTATTTTCTGGACGCAGCAAAGATATTGAATCAATAAAAAAACGCAACTTTGTGTATCAAAATGAAACAAAAGACTAATTTGGCAAATGGACCCTTGAATCCAAGTTCAGTTTCCTGTCAACTCATTTAAGAAACAAATTAATGCCCAGAATATCACCAATTACAATTTTTGTCAATTTCTTTTTCTCACACCAAAAAAGCTCGTTTTCCTAACTCAAAACCTCCCCAAGTCGAATTTTTTTGCTGGTCCCTTGAAATTCGACTTATAAGAGGTTCGACTCACAGGGTAAGTATAAAAAAAATTTGAAAGGTGCAAGATAAAAATAACAGAGTGCAATCTATAGGTTCTGAGCCGCAAACTACAGTACTGCATATCTTTCGACGATTTTGAGACGGGTCAAGAGGTACAGTAATTCAAAAGGATTACCCGTTTCCGAAATGAATGAACGAGATGTCGCTCGATTGATGGAAAAATAAGACCCGACGAGCATCAACTCAGAAAATTTTGACAATTTTTTGCTTTGTTTTTTGTTTGTTTTCAAAAGTCTAAGCAAGTCTGACAAGTGTTTCACGCTTGAAGTGGGAACCCGTTCAGAAGTTCCGCTTCCGACCCATTCCATGTCTCGGTTCTCGTTAGCACTTACGAACGAAAGGCTGTTGGCATGTCAAGGATTCCAGTACACTAGTTCTTTTTGTTTTTGTTTCCTCTCTTCTACGAAAGATTGAATTTCGAAACAAAAGTTCGACAAAAACACGAAAACATCATATCGACGTTGATGAGCCGACAGGGAAACGTTCCTGTGCGTCACGAACCAGTGCTTCCGAAAAGCCCAGAAGGAATCCCTAACGAGCCCGTTTGGGACCGGAAATACCTAGAGGAAGATCAACACCTTTATCGGGAACTGTCGGATTAATTGACAGGTCTTGTAAATCTAAATCACAAAGCCTCGGGAGATTGATTGTAGCGAAATCGCAGCTTGTACATTGCTTCTGATGAGTGATTGATGTCATCCGGAAGTCGACTTATTCTTGATGGACAATGAGGAACCGCCGCATTTCTTTTACGAATTTACGGTACCTACAGTTTAATTCGAATTTAGAGATTTGAAAAAAAAAATTTCAATACTTTCCAAAAAATGGGTCTAGTACATAAATTACTTATGCATCAATTCGTACAGTTTCCTGGCCGAAATATTTCATCAAATATTTAGAAAAAATAAAAAAATATCGGCCAAAACATGGCTTCGTAAGCTGTAATTTTATCTTCTGGCTAATGATCTACGCTCACATGTGAAACTCGGAAGAGAATGGGAAGAAAATCAGGAAAAATATTACGTATACTGTACAAACTTTTATCGCATAATTCCCGGATAATTATAGTTGTGGTTTTTCTGCAAACGACATCGAAACACGTTTTCTTCAAACAAATAAAAATAAATATTCTCGGATGAGGAATGACCCGTGATGCATTGTTTATTGTACGTCGAACGTTTATTATATCATTCAGAAATTTCTTTTTAAAAAGTTGCAAATAACCCCTTCAAATATTACGAAATTTCTAAAAAAAAATAATTTCAAGCACTGAAAAAGAGCTTCAAAAATAAAATAACGGGAACTCGGCTGATGAAGCTGTCAAATGAGGAATAACAAAAACATGAGGCAGTCATACTGTATCCGGTTTTTAAAGGCAAATTTTAAGCAATAATTTGTCGAATATAATGAGTGGAACCGAAAATCATGCGATACACTGGCAAATTACGGTACTTGCAGCATTTTTGGACTCAAACTAACTCGTTGAACGACGATTTAACGAACGTAAATGTCTGAATTCAAAATGCTGCATCTGATGCCCAGAAAAAATTATTGTATTTTCGTGCTAACGTCTCATTCTGAATTTCCGGGCATTATGAATTTAATGCCCGGAAAGAAAGTACCTTTGCTATGCGGGGAAAAGTACCTAAAGTGGTACTTACAAATTATTCACACATTTGTGTATCTAATGACGGGTAATCAAAATGCGTGTGCTACAGCGGGAAAAGTATCCAGAGTATTCACGATCTCAAATCAAATTTATAAACATTTTTTTTCGATTCAAAAGCCGGAATTGCGGTGCATCTGTTGCACATTAAATAAGGTACTCATTTTTTTCAAGCTCACTATAGTTTTTTAAAGTTATTGACAAAGAAAAATAGCCAATCTTCTCCTTTTTCTGCAATCTTTACATTCATCACCTGCTTCGTTCCGGTTAGTGAAAATTATCCAAGCCTTTCGGAAAATACCGCAAAACACTCAGCTACTATTTACGTGCGGAAATTCCTCGGCAAAGAATAAGGAAGACGGAGTTAACTTTGACTACCAGCCATTCATTTTCGCATGACGGAAATATTTCTTTGCGTGGACGGCAAACGGAAAAGGCGTTCGTTCGTGTTAAGCTATATAGAAAGCAAGGAAAGACAACAATCAATGGAAAAAAAATTTGCAGACAACACAGACGAGTTTTCGCTTTTGGCACGTGTTTCGCGGGCGGGAAAGTGGTAATTGACTTCTTCCCCTCTGGCAGAAGAGAAAAGAAGAAGAAGAAAAGAACGAAGGAAATGAACCGCAGTGCCGGGTTGCGGTTGGGTTTGCTCATCACCCGTGTTTCTTTCATTTTCGGGCCCAGCACCACAAGAAAACGCCGCCAGGCTTTCGTGAGAACAGTTGCAAAAAGCCTCCTTTTTATTTCGTTTCCAACGAATGAGTGGGAAAATATCTGCACGTATGCAGAATTACCCAATTACTCACGCAGTTGGTTCAAGAGATTGATAAAATGCTTCCGATTCGTGTTTTGCTGTTGCATGAATGGCGCAATTAAACGTTCGGAGACACGCAAAAAAAAAAGAGGTCTATGAAGAAACCATCGGTTTAAAAATTTATTTACTTTTTTTTTTTTAATCGGGCTGGTCTTGAATCATACGATGCAAAGCATTTCAGATTCTTGTCAAACGAATATGATGGGAGATGCAAAATTTGAATATTGGGAACAATAAGTTCAATTTGGCAATAACGCAACTCGGAGATTTCGAGAAGCAATAAAAGTGAGGATTGGGCCTGTTGAGAAATTTAGGAAGCATGATACTGTAATCCTTCCCTGATTTTGGAAAATATTGTATAAGATTATAGAGATGCGTATGTAGAACCTACTTTATTCTATTAGCAAAAGTTGCGTCGTTTTCTGATATATTTCTAGTCAATCCGAGAAAATTCCAAGGACTCCGCAATTTGCTTGCCCCGGTGTTTCGACCCAAAAAAAAAAAACGAAGCCAGCTCTTTCCTCTCACCCTAGAAATTATTTCGCAGAAACCTTCGCACCGCTTTTTTTTTCTCACACCCAAACGCGAAATCCAGGCTTTTTTGGCAGACAACATTGCGAAAGCCCGTTTGTTTCGACAGCAGCTCCGCAAAACCGTCGGCACTGGCACGTTGATCCTGAAATAGCCAGGATGGGTTCAATTGTGCCAATATCGTTGAGGAAAAAAGAAATTCCTCCTATTTTCTGCACATCGCGATTCGTGCAAATCGTGAGAAGGAATAAGAGAATCAGACGTGAGAAGGGCGGAGAAAATTCTTTCGAAAATCTGGAGAAAAATGAATGTCTTGACACACGGAACCCAGCTTCGTCGTGATTCGCAATCATTGTATTAACATAAAATTTCATTTTCAAGCTCTCGGCAGTTTAGAATTGATGAGGAGCAAATAATCCACCCAAATAATTCAAAACTCGAATTTTCGGAACCTTAAAAAAATTAGCATTCAGCAAAGCTCCTAATATAATTAGAAATATAAAATATAGAAAAAGGCTGATTTATTTTCTGTAATAATTTTATTTTGAGTTCCAACACGCTTTTCCGAGACACCAAGACTGCGGAATGAAGGGTTTTTCGTTTTGAAAATGACAGATTTTAAATTCTTCATTCACAGGGCATGCATTCAAAAACGTCTGAAATTTCATAATTTTGGATTACTTTGAAGGCCATAATTTCTTCAGTTCTCAACTTCTCATATGAAGTCCGATTTACGCGATATCTTCACACATTCAAAATGGGAAAGCATTTGAAATTTTTACTGATTTTTCTTATGTTTCACGAAAAGATTCGCCTGTTATTCAATTTTGTAACGCTCGAGGAAATATGCTGAAAAACGTGCGTTTTTCTTCTTAGTTCAACAGTTTCAACTTTTTCTTCGTCAGTAATATAATCAAAATAATGCCTATGTGGTCTAAAATGTTAATAAGTTTGAAGATCTCTCAAAATGTTTTAAATTTCCAAATAAAGTTCGATTTACGTGATTATATCCGGTATCCCACAGTACGCTCGGTAATTTTTAGCATGCAAGTAAAATTCATTTCCTTATACACAGTACTGTACATTACAGTACGGCACTTCATAAAACGTCACTCATGGATGAAAGAAAAGCCATAAAAAGAATAAATTATCAGAAAACATGGGATGATTTATTTTTCTCTGCTCTTTATCGCATTAGTTGGTATGCTCGATACAAACGGAAACAATCGCCGACTTTTCTGAGCCCCGCACAAATTTGGCACGTCGCGAATCTTCGCCATCTCTGGTGCGCAGCTTTGGCTTCATGGCCCATCACTCATGCCTTCTCCTTTGTTTTTTTTTTTAATTTTTTTTTTACCTCGGGCTTTACAAATATGCATCAGAAGTGGAAGAATTTTCATCTCCCTTCTGTCGACTGAGGAATGCTTTCGGCGGCTTTCGTTTTGGAAGCATGGCGTGACGGAGTAGAGAGGAAACTTATTACGTGAGAAAATTTCTGCCAGCTAACTCAGTAACTGGATGTACACGGTTGCAAAAAAAATACGAAAGTTTTATATTTACATCCAGGAGAACATGGATAACTCGAACCTTCTCAAGTTCAATATTGAGGAATGCTTACAGAGGAATGATTTTTCGATTTTTTCCAAAGTCCCTGTCTGAATTATAATTCCCTCAGAATCAATGCATAGAAAACCAATCTTCGAAGGATCAACAAACCCATTCAAGTCGAATTTTCTGGAGGCTTTTTGAATTTTATTTCATTGACACAGCAAATAAGACAAAAGAAATAAAAATGTAACCTGATGATTTTTGAAAGAAAGTGAGAGACGAATGGGGCAAATGCACTATTGTCCAACTTCAGCATCTTGTCAAATCAATCAAGAAGCAATTGAAGGCCCGGAATAATATCACCAATTAAAATTTCCTGTAATTTTTCTTAATTTATCCCAACAAAAATGCTTGTTTCCCTAACTCAAAACATCCTTAACTCGATTTTCTGCTGGTTTCCTGAAGTTTGACTTAAAGAGGTCTGACTGAATATTTAAATACTTTATATATAGTTTAAATACTGTACTGTATTTAAATACAATATAGGGAAAAGAAAAATATAAATAAAATATGAATTTCAGTGCCAAAAAAATGTAGAAATGCAGTTACTTGAAAAAAATTACAGGTTCCCTCAGCGTCTTTCCAAATCCACAGCAAATAATTTCCTCTCACTTGTTTCTGTACTTCGACTAAATTGCTAATACAGTATCAAATATTTAGATTGAGTATGATATCTAAAACCCCTCTCGAATTCAATTCAAAGGATCATCACAAACATATCAATCCTTTAAAACAAATTATGCTAAAAATATTGATGAATTTCAAACAGAAGAGCGTCAAAACGCGATCGGCTGTCCGTGTGAAATTGCTTCAGGCGGAAAATGGAAGAAAAATATCGTTTTGCTTAAATAGTGAATTAAATTATCTCATGCAAGTTTTGTTCGCTCTTTCAATCCCAGGATGAACCCAGGCAGATGTGGACCTTGGGATGAATTAGCAATTGATCAATTGATCAAAAATTCTGGCTGCAAATGACACATACCCGCATTGAAGTCGTCCTTCATGCTAAAGAACAGCGCCGGAATAATTAGTAATATTGGTTATCGATTTCTCAATGGATAATAATCTCCGTACAGATTCAACCGATTAGAATATGCCTCACAATAAGCTAAAAAAACAATTTGAAAATATCAAGCTGATCGTAATTAATTCAATTTTGCATGCTTCTAGAGAACCGACGGCAATTATCTAGCCCAGCAGCTAGATGAGGTTTTTTTTTTGCCTGAGTTTTTCGCAATCAAATTTCTGACGTCACGGAAGCTTTTTTTTTCGAAAAAAAAAACTAAGAGTCGTGGGCACTTTTCCATTACGTCAGCGAATTTGACTTCCGACTCTCTCCGAACTAAAATTTTCGCAGAGAAAACATGCATGATCCTGTGAATGGTGTTTCACAATTTTCCGGAGGAAGGTTCTGCAGAATATGAGATATTCTGGGAAAATTTGGAAAATCCAATGCTTCAAATAATTTGTTTCGATAGGATGCGTGTATTCAACAACAGTAACGTTCAACAGGTTCCCTTTGGAGGAATCGAACAAAAAAAATAACTATACAGAGTTCAGATTTTTCAGGGCCGAGTTCTAAGCCATGTTTTAAAGCTCATTGGAATGGTTTCCTTGGAGTCATTAAAGGTAAGAATGGTCATGTTTTCCGTCTCCACATGAATCCAAATAAGGTGAACAGGTATCGAAGCATCTGTGCTTGAGATAAGCTAAACTTCGTCTCCGTAAGAAAATATCACCACAAAAAAAAAAAAAGAGTCAGAGCTCTCGTTCAATCACGCCCTTGCCAAGATTAACGAGCTTTAATTATCCTTGGGTATCACACTCGTGTTCTCGAGTAATTGATGGAGATGACGACGCAAATTTGTGATGAATATAGCGACGATTTAATCTCCATCGATCAACGATCTTAAATTACAAGGGTTAATCGTAAGTCATGGGAAGAACTTCTGTTCGTGAATTTCTCGGTCATTTTTGATTTCCAATTCAGACGAAGGTTTTATTTCGATGAAATTTGAAAATAAAAATTAATATACCCGACCAGAAACGATACTCATTTCGGAAGCATTAAGGTATCTGATTATTGCGCTGAGTCGCAAAAAAAACTCACCGCATCCCGTTCATCATTTAAATCCCATCAGCAATGGGCGTTGAAACCGAACCCAGGTATCAAATTTTGCTAGGAAATGTTTACCCGACTTTCCCAGCTTTTTTTTTCTTCTTCTTGAGGCAGAAGGCATGGCTTTCGGAATTATCCACTGTAACGACATTTTCTGAAAGTTCTGGCAGAATCACCATAGATAAAATGCTTCTGAAATGTCATTCATAATTAATTTTTACTGCACAACAAATCAAGTCAAATTTTCCGAAAGACCTCACAGAAATATCTAAAACACGCAATACTGTAATACAAAATGTCCTTTTTCGAAACATTTTAAACATCTGAATTTTAAAAATTGACTTCTTGTTTTTTTTTTCTCCAGTATTCCCCATTGCATGCTCTTCAACATAATTCAATCAATTCTAAAATAAAATAACTTATAGGAAAAACTCATACACCCTAATTAAATTGATGTGGCACGAGAAGAACAATTGGTCCAAGTGAAATTTCTTCTACGACGATTGTCTTTCTTGAAAATTACTCCCCATGGCAAAATTGGTCAAAGGTTCTGGCAGAAACACCATGGATAAAATGCTATACAATTTTAATCATTAACAAATACATTTTTACAACTTATAGCAACTTTTTCATCATAAGAAAATTGTTCAAAATTAATTCTGAATTTTTTAACCTGGCAGAACCACCAGTCATAATCGCATAAAAATCGAATTTTTAAACGTATACAATAAGGTTAAGAAGAATTTATCTACTCTTTGTTCTGTTCTTCCTTTGTTTCCCATTGAAGTCTACTAAATTCGATACCATCAATTTTGAATCAAGGACGTGCTCACCACAGTTCTTCATTTCATTCCCGAGTTTTCAAAAAAACCGCAAGCGCTTCAGGTGAAATTCCTTGCCGAGATATTTATTCAAAAAAAAAATTCATGAAAAAGAAATTTCAGAAGTCCTGACAGGAACACCTCATGTACAGTGAGACCCCAATATGCGAACACCCCAACACATGGACATTCCGACTTAGGGACACTTGAAAGCCAAAAAAATCAGGCCCAACATCCGGACATTGGCTTGAGTTTGAGACACTTTTAAGAAATTTTCCCAAAAACTTAGAACATTTTTAAAAATTGTGATATCTTTCAGAGAAAATGAGCTATTTATATTCATAAAAATTGAAAAAAATATTTAATGATAAATTCACTTCAAATCCTAATTAAAAGCAAGCTGATTTTGTGCTTCTTTTGTGAGAGCTTTTTTTCTATCATCTGTGCATATTCTTGCAAGGCTTATTCTTTTTCTTTGCTTTTTGATCTCCCTTCCATGCCAAAAGATCAAATTCTATGTGGTTTTGTTCTGCACTGTTGTTTCCTACAACTTGAAGTTGAGGGAAACAATTTTAATACCTTTTTTGAGGACTTCTTTCTGATTTTTGACAAATGGGAGAACCAATTAATTAAATAGATTAGCATTGAAGTCTAGGGGAAAATGAGACCCAACTTAGGGACATTCTGACATCAGGATACTCTTGATGCACCAATTACGTCCGCATCTCGGGGTCTCACTGCATAATACAGTACTTTAAAAATCTCATTCTAAACAAATTTAAATGAGATTCGATGGAATAAAATAATTCTTCGTCTTCGATTTCTCGATTGGTACCCATTTCACATGTATACCTATACAAATTGCGTGCAATTCATTCCGAATTAAGAACGCGCGTACGCCGTGCACCATCTCCCAGCAATTTCATTCCCGCGCTTTGTTTTTCCTTCTTCTTTTTTTTTTAAACTTTCTTTAAAAAAAAAAAAAAAGAGCTACTCTGCCCCGGATGATGAGGAAACCAGGGTACCGCAGCCACTCGCTGAACCCAGCCCTAAGCTTCTCCACTTTCTCGACACCCGATATTTCATTTTCTGCTGGAGCCAGGCGGTCCCGTCGAGTGCTGGCTGATCAGCAACCGCCCAAACAAAGTCTTTCTCCACAGTTCTCACTCATCGCTTCCTCACACGCCACACACGACGTACAGAGGGGGCTACTGTGAGTGTAACAGTATACATACATATGTACGGTACGGTACGGTAGTCCCTACATTCAGCTGCTTAATCTATCACGGGTGGGGAAAGTGATACCGGAAGAAAACAAATAAATAAATAAATAAGAGACACGGGACTCGTTGTTTTGATCAGAAGTATCCCGTTGGAAGGGAGATTTTTT
The DNA here is from genome assembly GCA_905338405.1 of Notodromas monacha. Taxonomy (NCBI): domain Eukaryota; kingdom Metazoa; phylum Arthropoda; class Ostracoda; order Podocopida; family Cyprididae; genus Notodromas; species Notodromas monacha. The sequence goes on along the minus strand of CAJPEX010006819.1, from coordinate 1,282 downwards.
TTATTTTATTTCGCAAGAGTATAACTCACGTTCCGCCAAAAAGCAGGTTTTTCGAAATGAAGTTATCCTTGCACATGATGCCTATGCTAAGAGTCAGCTTTACTTTTCATGGACGTGATCATGTCCCATCTTTTTTTACAAGGATCATATTCAGGAAATACAGCACAATGTAGTGCCACGGAGAAAACCCTCGGCGTGATGGTCAGAGAAAATTCCTGTTTTAGCAAAACATTCGGAATACTTCATTTTTCAAAAAGGTACATTTCTAAATTAATCCCTGCTTAACCTGTCCCCAGAAATATATTCCTTGGCCCGGATACAAGAGCTTCGGGAAGCTAACCCGGTATAAACAGCACATTCCAAAGGAAGAACGAGGGGATGTGACGCATTCATATTCTCTCAGCCAAGCGCGTGTTCTTCTCACTTCCTTCCGTTATCATTGTTCCTTTTTCCACCTTTGAAGCACACGAGGATCCCCGCTGTCATTTCAGCAAATAAATAATAAATGGCACGCATGCACGAAAAATGTGTCAAGGTTTATTATGAGGAGTACGCCGGTATTGCTTCCTTTTCCAAATCCACACTTGGAATTCGCAACGCAACTATTGTGTTTTTTTTTTATCAACGACATGGGAGATGAATAATTTGGGTTATTTCATGAGCTTTCCTCTGATTAAATCGGGAAAATTAAGAAAGGCAATCGCAGATGCAAGAGTGGCTTCGTCTCTTGTTTCTTTCGCTTATATACGCAAGATTCTACGTTTAATAAATATTTTCTGGGACTTGAACAATTGCATGGATGAATGAGATGACAGGATGTCAAACTTACATTGACCTAATTGATCACTCATTTCCTTCTGAAAATCATCGTTATCACTTTTATTGCATTTTCTCCTTCCTGGGTCATCAGAAAAATGATCCAAAGACCTCCAGAAATTTTACTTATGTAGAGGTTTTGGGTGGGAAAGACTTCCAGCTGTAAGGGAAAATATTTCTTACCCTGGAATGAAGACAGGGACTAAATAAAAATTTTAAAATTAGAAGTTCTTCACATAGGGAGGTATTAGTAAGAGTAATGTTTCTTATAAGGGAATCGGGACAGGGGCTAAATAATAATTAAACATTTCGAAGTTCTACACTCAGGGAGGTCTGAGCTAGTAAGGTCCAACTGTATCAGATTTAGTCAGTAAGATTTATTTCCGAACTAAAATTCCGTTACAATCAGAAGCATTCTGTTCCTGTGCATAAATATGATTTACCATATTCATAAAATGAGACCCCA
>CAJPEX010006818.1:0-11570 GCA_905338405.1 Notodromas monacha | reverse complement strand
TTGTATGTTCCAGGTGAATGAGCTGCTGATCTGAATCAATGAACTACAAGGGATGCATGGAGGATTCACAAAGACATTTATGAATACTCCTTTATGTGAAATTGTGCTTGTTGCAATCCCTGAAAATTTTGAAAAAAATGCTTTAAAACTCGAATAAATTCATTTGCTTTACTTATCTGCTGTGCTGCTTTCATTTTCCACGCACACCACCCTTTTTTTCATTTCCCCCGTTAAACCGCCACCCTCGTTAAACCGCCAAAATTTGCTGGAACAAACGTTGGCGGTTTAACAAGGTTTGACTGTACCTGCATCCCACTTTTCTGCCTTGATTTTCCGGGGAAAAATGTGTGTGTGGTACTTGAGTAAAATATGGTATTACAGTACAAGAAAACAGATGATCAATATATGGGGCATCACGGTCACTGCACACTTGGATGATACGATAGATGCCTTCCGGAAATTTTATTAAGGTCAGAGCATGTCGTTTTATAAAATGTTCGACCTATATACAGTACGTAAACATACTGTATATTCACTCCGTACAAAATGTGTCAACCTTGTGTGTGTCTTTTTCTCCCTCTCTTTCTCTCTTACCTGTAAGGGTCGCGATCCAAGCTGGACGGACCCCGGTAAAGATCTCTTTCGGCGGAAAGTCCCCCCCTGTAACCTTCGTCCTGCGAATTCAATTGGTTCCGCAAGTTGCGTTCCCTGCGCTCCTTCAACGCGACCAATTTCGAATTCAAGTATCGCAGCTCTTCCGCTATGTTCTCGATCAGCTCCACGTCCTTGTCCTCGCTCGGCCGGCTGTTGCTGCTGCTCAGCAATCTCGAAAGGAAAAGAACAACCGAATATATGATTTGATTGATTCACCCCCCTCGATCCGCCGTGTGTCCGGGTAATTTGACCGAAAATCCAGGCGGACTTGTACACTACTTTTGGAATAACTACATGCTGTGGGGGAAGGAAATGAAATTCTTTATGCTTTGGTTGGCTGACTGAACAGGCCTTGATTTCTGCACGCGTGACCGTCCGTATATAGAGAGATAGAGAGAAGAATTTTACGAGCCAGAATCTCATTATTTTCTCGCTTTCGGGTGTGTGTCTGAGATTCTCGTTTGAGATTATATAACTTACGCGGATGGCGTGCTTCTACACTAAAGCGCGAATTGATCTTATCGCAGCAGTGAAAAAATCGACGCATCTGCTGGGAGATTTCGAAATATGTATTGTACTCCTATTCGAGGTTCACAATAAAGCAGCTGCAAAGCCTTCTTGCTATATCCACCTGGTTATGTATACAGCAGTGTTCCTCAACCTTTTTGGGCCCGCGGATCAGCAAATTTTCATTAAAAATTTTTGCGGACTGGCAAAGTGAAAAATTTTTTGCAGACCCGTAAAAATTGTAGCTTGAAAAACTTTATGGTAGGGGTAATTTAAAAAATTCTGTTATTTTTCGAAATTAGGTTACAAGGCAGTAAAGCAACTACATAGTGGAATGTCTTCAAAAATTAGGGAGGTGGACTCACGAAGAATTATATGTAAAAATAATTTATTTTATCTGGTGAAAATTTGTATGCTTTTATTAGGAGAAAAGACCATTTTATTTATTTAAGGAACAATTTATTTTTCATGAGATAATTTTAACTGCCATTGTTTAGCCAAAATTTCAGATAAAGATATTTTAACATCCTTCATTGCTACATTTGATAAATTTATTATGCTGGAGAACATTTCTGGCAGACCGGCAAAAAACTTCTGAGGACCAGCACTGATCTGTGGACCACACAGGTTGGAGAACACTGGTAAGTCAAACCCTCTTACAATGCCTCAAGTCAGAAAAGCTTTTTTTTTTTTTGCTGGCGCCAAACAACCAGCTTGCTTTGCTACCAATTTTTGTGAGAAAATAAAGTGTTCGATGAAAAACTGATGGAAGGCTAGCATTCATGTCAGAAAGATATCTAGCTAAATGAGCAAGAGCTATGAAAAATATATCTAGAATGCTAAAAGTTCCAAGAAATGGAGAGGCAAATCAATTCAGCTGGGCTATGGCTGGGACTTTTGTCCTAGCATAACATTTTTGCATTAAGCAAGAAAAAGAGTAGCTTATTGAAAATCAAACTGTTGGACAAGATTCAAGGGTGGCAAATTCAAACAACACTTGTAAAAATGCGCAAGTTGCTCGCTCTCTCCATCAGAGATCAGCTCAAATCAACTGCATAATGCAGAATGTGTATAGAGAGAAGAAAAATCAGAGAACATATTTCTTCTTGGGATTAATTCTGGAGGTCAAGATCAAAAAAGTTTTGAAGTTTAGAAAATATGAGCTAGAAATTTTGTACCCGACGTATGACGCGCAACTTCTTATTTTCCTTTGTATTTTTGCGAGAGATAAAAAAGCAAAGTTTTGAGGCTTTAGAAAATGAGCTGGAAAATTTGTACCCGTTCATCACTTGAATTTGATCATCATTGTAGAGAGCGATTCCACCTACAAAATAAATGCATTCAGTTCTCGTATAACGGCTTTGTTTTGATTTTTTTTTACGATGAACCAATTGTAAAAGAAAAAGATCTTTTTTTTTTACACAATCCTGGATAATAAGTATAGTGTGCAAACTGGAATTTATCAAGCGTTTGTCATTCCTCAGGAACTCCGCAACATCGGTTCGAACAAAGCAACACTCATTTTCCTCGCCTCCCGCTTTTGCGCTCCTGTAAGAATGACATCATTTGTTTGTCCCCCCCTCACTTGTCCGGAATGACGCAATGGTCGGAAATCTGTTGTGTGTCCCGGGTTTTCCTCTCTTTTATTTTTATTTTTTGTTCCTTCGTACAAAACGAGACCCTGATTTAAACGGCCATAAAGCCACGCGTTGGCCTCACGCGAAATGGCGAGATTTCGACTTCTTAATCAGTGAGGCAGAAACCTGTACAGCGAACATCCGTACGGAAATGTTGCTCATATTTTTGAACAGGAGCCTCAAAATTACCCGGTGTTCTTCGGGTGGATATAGAATAAAAACGCATCGCATGCAATTTTGTTTCGAAACGATTAACTCGCTGTTCAAAATTGCTCGACTTGCGTGGACTTCCGCATTAAAAAAAAAGAAGAGGAAATCATCGACTATTTAAGATTTACGTGAAGTACGCTGATGCCTTTTTTGTGTTTATAATCTTGTATGGAGTCTCACCCTGAAAAAATAAGACAGGATTGAATATTATACAAGAAATATTTCATGCTCTGTTATTATTGTTGGGGACTGTGTAGCTTAGCGGTAATTAAATAATAAATAATTAACCCACATCCCACAAACGGGTGCCGGGGGTTAGAGAGCCCAGTAAATCCCAAAACCTGTACAACATCACTGCACCATTGTCATCTTTGAATTTGCCTCCCAAAGCCAATCAGAAACACAGAAAAACCCACTAAAGGAAAACCACTTTCCTCCTCTTACTTCTTTCTAAAAAAAATAAACACAGAATTAATTCTTTTGGCAATTCTTGAAGTGTACAGAGCTAAAAATCTTGCATTGATTATTCCTGGAAGATTTTTTTTGATTGTCTTGAGTGTGATTATGTTTTGCAAAAGTCACTGACGAGTTGCTAAATTCTGTGTTGGGACTTGAATAAATCAAAAGCTTTTTTGAACTTTATAAAGAGGCTCCCAGCCTGTCCACGGCTGTTAGTTGTGTTTAATTCATTATTTTCATCCTATTTTCTTTGTTCAGTTACTCTGTCTCTATTAGTCATGGAGTACATAATTATAACACACATGATAACATAAAAGCGTTTCAAACTAAAGAAATAAAAAAGCAATAGACAAGAAGGGAAGCATAAACATTTCATATTCTGCATTTAATTTTATGTTTAAATTTACAAATTGAAGATGTTCAGATTTTGCGCAGCAGAGCAAAGCAAAAAGATTAAGCATTATATGCTGCAGAATTTGTGAAAATTTTAAGAAAAAATGTGAAATATATAAACTAACAAAACATGAAAATTGTCTCAATGCAAATTGCAGAACATTATGAGAAGATACATTTTGAGATACCACTGTATGATCCATTATTGAAATTCCGCATTACTAAATTTTGATGGTTGGAATTAAAATTAACTACATACAGCAGGATTTTGCTACAACAATAAATCTTGTTAAAATAATGTATTGCATAGAAAATGTTTACAAGGTTCACAAATACTTCATCCATGGTTTTGCTAGAATACATGAAAACTTTCATGTGTACATTTTATACACTATGTCCTCAACTTTTGTCATAATTCCTCAACCACTTCCACCAGCAGCCAGAATTCGAACTGGAAATTTTGTTGAAGATCATATTTTTCAGGATACATTTTTATGGACAATTTTCCATTCCAAACAGATTAACATTTTCCAAAAAAAGTTACATTAATCCATCTCGTGCTGTATAAATCCAGAAGACGTCACAAAATACTGAATACACAGTTTTCGAGGCAATTTTTGGGGAATGCATGGGTTTTACTTTTTTTTTTAATTAAGGTTCAACTCACGGATCATTGTAGGAATTACTGCTGCTCTGAGTAGGGTGTCTAAACGAGCTCCAACGACCAGCTGAATCCCTGCTGCTGTCGTCAGACTTGCTGCTCGTCGTCACACCGTACCTGTCACTGTCTCGTACTTTTTCGGAAGTACTGAATGAGGTTGCACTTCGAAAACTGCCGACTTCCCGGTTGTTGGTTGCGGATTGGGTCAACCCTTCGACGTAATCGTGGGTTCCGGTCAACGGGCTCGGCGTTTCTTTCGATGGAGTGCTGTCGAAATGAGTTCAACTATTTGTAATGATTCATTTTCAAGAAACTCAACAGATTCAATCATTGGCTCGAATTATACCACAATATATAAGCGGGTACCAGCAGTGGAAAAATTGAGGTACCACATCGTTGTAAATAGTTGGGATTACGAGCATAAAAGAACACTTTGATTTTAAAATGTATCATAAAGGACAAAATTGAATAAGATTTCGATCAAAACATAGTAGAAAAACAAACTGACTGAGGTTTCAGGCAATGACAAAAAACAAAATGACGCTAAAGTTTAATTTCTCGTAATACCCCGCATGCTGCGTATGAAAAATAAATTTGAGATGATGGACAACTGAAATCTGTCCGAAACCCAGAAAGTGCCAATATTTGCAGAAAAAAGCAAATACCGTGCTTTATAATTCTCTTGGTGCAACCAAGAAAAATAGACCACTTTTTAAACACCGCAATAATTCTTGGGTAGGCCAGAACTATTTTTTGCAATCTTTCTCTCTCGCAATCCCGGGGAAGAAATCGTCGAAAATGTTAACGAAGTTCTTGAAATGAATCTGAATTATTATACTGTGCACAAACAGGTATGAAATCTATAGCATTTCCTGTTTGATATTGTTTGTATAGATGCCCCTGAAACTAAAAGCCATAAACTTCTGGAGCCAAGATTAGTACAGTAGCAATTTTCTTCCTGAATACATGACCACATACTGTATCTTCAAATTTGCGTTATGACTACTGTACATATGTACTTACACCGGTTATTTGTTTCTTTTCTTCAGTAAAATCATGGTACTGTACTCTTAATTCAGCACGGAAGATCACGAGAGAATTTTTGAAAATTCCCATACCGGGGAAATTTCCGGTATTTTTCGAAATTTATTACTCTATAAATGGAAAAAAAGGCTTCTGCTCGTGTCGAAGGCCTTTCGATAAAAAATATTTCCCACGAAACGCTTGCTTCCTTGAAAATTAGTCAGCAGTCGGTTGATGCTGGTCCAAATTTACTGGAATGTATAATTCCTGGTGAAGTTTTCATCAACTTTTTTTTCTCTTGAAAACAAAGTACAGAACAGGTATAAACAGTTGACCCCGCACAACCGACTTCATTTGTGCAATAGGCTAGTCTGTTTTGCGAATTCAACATTCATATAACTTTCAAATTATGCAAAACAAGTAAAATTACAACCAAAAGAACTTAAAAAACACAACACACACACATTCATAGCAATAATCATGACATTTCATATTCAAATTAATTTGGGAAGCAAAAGGGGGACCTGAGGAACTCATGTCCCCTGGTGTTGTGCTCTTCAACAACTGAAGTCTGTTGTACGGATTTGTCTGTTATTCAAGAGGATAACTTGACTGTATTTATTACTGTATTTATAACTGGGGTTGACTGTATTTTATTACACTTACTTTCTCGTGTCTTCTAAGGGCAATGGGTCCTTGAGAGGTGAAGGAGTGCCAGCATTGATGTCAGGCTCCAGATATCGATGTGGTTTTGTGTCTGATTCTGATTTTCCGGAAGCAGGTAATAATGAGGCAGGATGAACGTCGACAGGGTCAGAAAACACCAGAGCAGGTTTGATCTCTTCTGAGCCAAAACGAGGCGGGATTCTTGACTGGCTTTGCACAACAGCAACTCTTTGAAAAAAAATAAATTTGTTCGACGTTTAAAATTGCAGGACTTATTCCTCATTCGAAAAATTCGCAAATGAGGTAAAATTATATGGGGCTAGGGGTGATTTTTGCAGCACCGATGAAATTTCAATAAAAATGACACTTACTATTTCTAGGTGTCATGGCATAATGTAATTGTTGAATGGGAATGTGATTAAATTCTTCAATTTCACGACGGCTTTCACGTTTCCGGTTCTTGGTAATCAACAAAAATAGCAATTGCTTGAGCACTTGTACAGAAAGATTTCGGCCTATTTAATTAAGGGTTTTAATTAAGCTCAGATGACATTTCAAGAACAATGATATTTATTTCTAAGTTTCACGAAATAAAGTAATTTTCTGGAAGGAAATGTGATGAGGAAACTTTAATTTTACAAAGTCTTTCAAGTTTCTGGTATTGGAAATTAACAAAAAATGGGAATTGCTTCATCCCTCGTTCAGAAAGTTCTAAAGCTTTTCAATCAAGTTTGTATTTATGCACCTATGAAATTGAAAAGAAGACATTCACGTTTAAGTTTCATGGCTTAAAGTATTTTTTGGAAAGAACTGTGAATATAGGAAACATCAATTTTACCAAGTCTTTCAATATAAGCTTTTGTTTTATTTTAAATAACAAATATGGCAATTGTTTGATCCCTTGTTTAGAAGGTTTTAGTAATTTTGAATTAAGGTATCCAATATTCCATGAAACTAATCAATCCCGTAGCATGAAACTCTGGTAACAATTTTCATATACAATATTTAAAAAATGTATAATAGTGTACTTGATCAGCTTTGAAATTAGCAATCCAGAGATTCTTCAAAATTAGGCTGTGAATGCACAGGTGGTACCTTGCAATAGGACCCTAATCCATTGCTGGACTAGGGTCAAACTGTAAGACACTTTGTAAAATTGAGAAGTATGAGCACAAAAACGCAAAAAAATGACTGAAGCAGCAAGCAGGTCAAATTCCAGGGCAGGCAGAGGTGGAATTGCAACTCAACCTACCAGCAAATTTGACCATGAAATTGCAGGATGTTTAAATTGCAGGAGGTCAAATTGTGAGATACCACCTGTATATAGAGCACTGTTTGTTTTTTCTCTTTTTCTCGAAACCAAGTTGAATGCTGCAAATGTATGCAGTGTCACTGGAATAACAATGTACTCATATACAGTGAGACCCCCACATGTGGACGCCTTGACCTGCGGACAATTTGACATAGGGACACTTATTTTCCCAGAAAAAATTCATAAAAATGGCCCAACATGAGGACACTGACTTGACATAGGGACATTTTGTGATAGAATTGGAAATTCCTTTCAGGCCAAATTACAAGAAAGAGATATTTTCAACCCTGAAATTGATGTAAGAAACGTTCTTGGGAATTTCTCTCACCAAATTACCATCCATTTAGCTAACTTTAAAAAAAACCTCCAGCATAGAGGGACTTATACTTTTTTTCTTCACTTGAATGTTATCTTTGTAGATGCCAAAATTTCAGTGTACAGTACAGAGACACACTATTCAATGCTCCAAATGTTCTTATTGAGTTGAAAATGTATTCACTAATTCAAATTCAAGTGGCAAAGAATTTTTTCAGGGATTTCTGAAGAATATTTCTTCCACAAAACACCAATTAAAAATTATATAATATAAGTCTATGGNAATATTTCTTCCACAAAACACCAATTAAAAATTATATAATATAAGTCTATGGGAAAACAAGACTTGACTTAGGGACATTTTGACTTGGGGACACTCTTGATGCACCAATCATGTACGCATCTTGGGGTCTCACTTTTGATATTAAAATTAAATCTCATCTAAATTTGGGGTTGACAACAAATTTCCCGGGTAAATTACGTCTGAAGGAGAAATGCATAAATAAATGTGCTCTGAAAAATTGTCCTGCTTCCCATAAACCCAATTATATACGACCTTTGAAAATATGCCAGCGCACTTTTTTTAGCAAGACAAATTCAGCATTTCCTTCCTTCCTGGATTATGGAGATATGCGTACAGTATGTAAAATATAAAGATAACACGGAAAATTGAATAATCAAGATGCCGGTTCGAGATGATGCGGGAGCCTAATTTCCGCGTAGTATTCAGCGTCCGTAAACGAGAAACGCTTGGTCGCATTTTTTATGGGCGTTTCCCACGAATGGCTCAGTTGACAATGATTCGTCCGAGTGCGTTTACAGGGATTTGATTATAACTGAGACATTAAATTTTTGTCTCGGAATACAGTATTTCACCATTTTCTTCCATCGTCTTCCTCATCATTGAAGACTCCTCCATAAGCTAGAATTATTTTCACGAAGCAGCAGTTGGCAGCACGAATAAAACTTTATATGTTTCTCAATAAAATTTTTCGTAGGCTTTCTATAGCATTTTCTGTCTTTTTGGAGACTTCTTTATAGAGATATTCGAACCCATGAAAAATGTCGAGTTCTTTGTAAACAAAAGACTGTCAAAATAATCAGACTGGGTCATGTAAAATAATAAAACTTTCTGATTTTTTAAAATTTGGGCTTGAATCATCAGGTCAACAATGAAAAGATGAAATCATTTGAAATTTGAAAATACTGTACTGCATGACTCAATAATATGTTTAAAATCCCAATTTATTTGTTTGGGTTTTGGGGGTTGAAAACTTCATAAAGCACTTCGAGAATGTAATGAATATAGCATCCAAAAAATTGAAATCATATATAAAATCTGGATTTTTCTTATCCCCATTTGAATCCATTCAACTAACTTAGAATGAATGCATTTTACTTAAATTCTCCACCAAGATTCCTGAGAAATAACTAAAAATAATAAAAATACCCTGCAGCTGAGGCTATTAACTTGACTTTGCTCCTGTCCCTGGAATGAAAAGGTCATGATTGATCTTGATTTTTAAGAAATTTAGAGGCATTATTTATTTACAGACGACGGTATACCAAAATCGTTTACGTATTTTACTCAGGTCAACTGATTTTGCATGCGTGTATTACCTAATAAATGTTCTGAAACCCTGAATTTACCGCAAAACATAATTGTATATTCGATGGAATAAACAACTGATGACCGACTGAAGTGCCGTACACTGACACTTCATAAGAAATATTTTCTTGAATAGATTTTTCAAGAGCGTCAAATTTTGCAAGTGGACATATTATTTACAAAGAAATAACAAAAAGGAACGAACGCTTTTCTCAACATGACGATTGTCTTATTTCTGAGATAATTTGCCCACGATGAAGCGGCTCTTTGAAAATGCCCTTCGGATATGACACAACAACGCATTTCTGCAACCGCTGCGTTATTCAATGTAATTTTAGATATGGAACTCAACAAATAAATCAGAGCTTCCATTACACAACTCATTACCCCCAAGGGCCGACAAAAAAGAATGGGTGTACTGACGCCACTGAAAGATCTATCCCGATTTTGATCTCTTTAGAAAAATTGTCTCGGTTTGTCCACAATGAGAAACTGTAAATCAAGATAATATTAATCAGAATGTCTTGAGGGCATTGTGTTTAAAGAAAGTATATAGGAGAACAATTGCGAAGGTTGCATTCGCTGTTACGCCAGCAGTTGAAAGCTCGAGCAACACGAAGACAAGTCTGCTTGATAAAGATCGAGAAAACCACGTGACATTGAAAACTTCATGCTGTTTTCATTCGGAGGAAATTACGCATGGAAATTACTTTTGTAAAAATAAAAAAATATAAAACATACTCACAGGCCAATTAGAAGTAGGCTCAACGGAAGCAAACGAGGAAGCATGATATTATTTATATCCCGACACAATACGCACTTTCCGCAGCAGGAGGAAAAGAAAGAATCACAAACATAATTAGAAAAGAAAGTGTCATGCATAAAATGCATTAATTGTACTGTAGTCATAAATGTGAAGGTATGACTGATTTCCTTCAGAGTGTAACGGAAATATTCGAAATTTAATGAAATTTTGAATAATAAAAATGTGGGACGCTGAGGGAAATTTGCGCACGAGTAATGATTTAAAAGTTCTGCCACCACAAAAAACCCATTAATATAGGTTTTATGGGTACTGTTCTCGTTCCTTTTAGAATTACTATGGTTCAAACCACCGTGAGATCCATAATAATAACCCTCAATAAAGTAAGCCTCTCACTTAATTTTGAAAAAAAAATACGCTCATTTCTTTTGGAAATCTCCTCGTTGAAAAGTTTTTTTCCGTATGTTTGCACTGATTTCCATTAATACATAATTGGAACTAAAGTAGTACAGTATGTTTTAGGCATATCCGCCTCAAAGTATTACAAAAAATGTAACTACATGCAACACCTTGAAGAGTACTGCAACAAATGTAACTGCAACAAATACATATTAAGCGTATCAAGTTTTTCTTTAAAACACATATCTCACACATTTTCCGTGCACAATCCATCCAATACAGGTGTACTGTAATTTAAGTTACAGTACACCCATTTCTTATTCAACTGTAGCAGGTTGGCATTTTTCAATGACAGCCAGCTACAAAAAGCAGTTGTTTTGCTACCCAAGCCAGCTACACATAGCAGACAGGCATTTTAAAATGCCTAGCAGCAATGCATAACAAAAGTCCTGAGTAGGTATAACATGTTACACATAGAAGACAGGCATTTGAAACACGTCTGACATACATCTGCTATATGTAACATGTTACACCTACTCAGGACCTTTGTTATGCATTGCTGCTAGGCATTTTAAAATGCCTGTCTGCTATGTGTAACATGTTATAACTACTCAGGACTTTTGTTAAGAGTTATTGCAGCTAGGCATTTTAAAATGCCTAGCAGCAATGCATAACAAAAGTCCTCATACTTATGTACTTATGCATAACATAAGTACTCAGGACTTTTGTTATGAGTTATTGTAGCTAGGCATTTTAAATTGCCTAGCAGCAATGCATAACAAAAGTCTTGAGTAGGTGTAACATGTTACACATAGCAGCTGGATGTGTCAGACACATTTCAAATGCATTTTGCAACCCCAAATTATTTGCTGGTTAATAAGCAATTTCACTGGGATCTGCAACCACAACAACAACAACAAATCAACACAAAAACTTCCAGAACTCTCGCGCACAACTTCATC
>CAJPEX010006817.1:0-11573 GCA_905338405.1 Notodromas monacha | reverse complement strand
GCGTAAAAATTAAGACCTTCGCTGCAATTTTCCATCTGATGGGGAAGAAATTATTGTGCACATTTTTTTTTAGAGTTCCAAAATTATAAGAATTATTTCAGAGATTCATTGAGAAATAATTGTGATTTTCACTGCCATAAAACGAACTTTAGATTCAAGTAAAATATTTCTGGAATACGAATTTAACTTTGAAAGTGCATCTCGTCGAATACTTTGACAAAAACGCAGGAAAAATGCGTTCGATAAAAATACTGTTTTCACAAAGAAGAAAAGAGGCGAATTTTTGCAGCTTATTAACTGTGCTCAACCCTATCCTTCAATTATTCAATGCAGAAATATTTCTGGCTTTCAAAATGTGTCAAAATTCAAAGTTTAATGATATTAAATTCTGAAATCCGTCATTTGAGTTTTTGAATTTTAGAGAAGTTTCTCTTGGCCAAAAATTTCTTTCTGAAATTCCCATCGCCCAACTTTAATATAAGAGGAAAATTGTTCGTGCCAATTAATCAGCCCAAAAAAGAGCCGCTTATACAAGTTCATCTAAAATTTCCAAAATGTGGTTCCGAATTACATCTTTATTTTATATTACTGCCGATGTAATGGAATAATGTCGCAATATCAGAATAAAGTACTGTACCACGGGATTTTTTTCATTACCTAAACAAGGGAAGAAATCCCTTCCATCTTCCTCGAGGTTTTTTTTCTTCTTTCTAATCCCCCCATTTTTTTAAAGGTTTCAACACTTCTCTCATGATGCACACAGCAAACATTTCTTCACAAAAAAATATATATATAAAGTCCTTGTTTTTAAAACTTGAAAAGAAAAAGAGTACCAGACATATCCGTTTGAATCTCGGATGCATATTCGGGACACGCTCCGCGGTGCATTTGCATTCAATCGAGTTGCAAAACCCACCACTTCAAGGATTTTTCCCGGCTAATTTACAAATCCGTGTTTCTTCCTTGTTTGCACATTATAATCGTATTTCATTTCCACGAGTGTTTCTGATTTTTCTTTTCTTTCTGCGGACACTCGAGAAACCTCCGCGCAATTTTAATTTCGATTTGGAAATATATACTGCATAATTTCGAGCGCGAAATCGAAGAGTTGCTGGTTTCGAAGAATGGCAACACTGTAATGCGATAAATGAGGAAACCCCTGCTACTGAGTAATTTTCATCACCTAATTGAGTCCCGCAACAATAACATCTTTATAAAATGATTCGCACTCAGAAAATGAAAATTACGCATTCATCGTAAAATAAAAATGATTTCTCTTATTGATTAATTTCAATATCCAACAGAAACGGAATATTTTTTCCGGCGATTTTCAACAAGAATTATTTCGGACATATGCTGGAATATCGAAAATTAATTTTGTGTAAAAAAATTTAATTTTTTATCAAAATTTAATTGACGAAGATTATCCAGAGATTTTTTTCTTCATTTTGAATCCCAATCGAATTGTTCATAATTCGGCGCATTTTATTTTTATTATCTTCTTGGGGGAAAAAATAAACTTGCTCATTATATAGAACGAGGAAGAAAATTGAGATTTTTCTCTGAATAAATCTAAGAAAAGCTTGCATTTATTGCCATTCTCCAGAGATTTTCCCGGTTGCCAACGAAGGAAACTAAAATCGTTGAATAAAATATCAAGGAAGTTACATCATCACATCAACAACATGGACATTTACATTTTCGACTGTTATTTCTCCAGCGGTATAAAAACAAATTAGCGTCGCAAATTTATGGGAAAATATCATGATTCTCGATGGTGCAGGATAAAATAATGTGTTTATAAAGAGTGACGCAACATTGAGGAAGCGCATATTGTTGACAAACAACTTTAATTGTCTTAATTACCTCACGAGGGTCATTAAAATAAAAACCCCCGGGGTTCTTTTTGTCGGTATGCATCTCTTATAATGAGTTGCGAAATCGAGTTTTTTTTTCTGTATATATACGCGGGGAAATTGGCAAGGAATGCAGAGGGGAAAATATTTCGGGGAAGCGTTCTGATTGGCAATCAAAATCCTGATTTCGCCCATCTTCAGTTTTTATGTAGCCGTTAATGAATTCTTCTCGACCTCGAATGATGCGAATTTTTTTTTCTCTTGAAAAGTTAATTTTTTTCGGCTTTTTAATTCTCAGAGGGATTTTATGCTTGATTTTTTTTTTGAAGGGTAAATTATTCAAGGCGATTTTCCCGTGGGTTTTTCAATTTCTTTCATGGCACTTTTTTTTTTTAGGGATCTGAGAATTCATTTCTCCACCTCGTCAAACGGAATGGTTTTCTTTGAAGGCATTTTCACATATAGGGTATACTTTTCTCACCTTTTTTCTTGCGCAAAAAGCTTGTGTCAAGGCTTTTTTGTTTTGGAAAAGCAGCGGAATGTCCGAACCGACTGAGTTTTCTTCTGAAAAAAGCAGATACAAATGAAATCATAAAAAAAGAAACACCTAACAGCATATTTCTCTATCTCTTCTCAATCAGGAAAAAAGTGTCACTTTTTTGTTGAGACAAAACGCGAAATTTGTCTTTGGATAAATACGCGAGAATTCTTGTATTTCGCTTCAGTAATTTTAGGTCTGCAAAATTGGATCTGTTCTAAAAGAAATCTCGCTTTTGTTAGTGGGAAAAAACTTAGTAACTGAAACATCTCTTCGGAATCTATATTATTACTTATGAAATACATTTTTAAACGCAGAAACCGAGGATGAAGAAATATTGGAAAATTATTTCAGCAAATTAATCATCACTTTGAGGATACATAATTCAGTTCTGCAACAGAAAAAAGACGGAATTAAAACTGAAATAGCTGAGTTATAATTAACACGTTATATATGCGGTGTGTTTCCAAAGCAAAAAAAAACCAGGGGATAATAATTGCAATCGAAAAAAAGTAACCAGCGCGATTCAATTTAAATGAAGCACGGTATACAATATTCAGTGGTCTTTATACAATCAGAAAAATATAAACGAAAAATTTTTTTCAAACGGGAACATGCTGAAAAAAGGTTAAAAAAGTATGCGAAATATTGCTAATGAATGTAACACGTCTTCGAACATAGTTTGCGTATCAACATTTTCTCAGACTTTCCACTTCATTTTTTCATTTACAATTCAACAGCTAAAAATGTTTAAAAAAGTTCTTGAAATTTGCAAACTGTTTGCTATAATGAATGCAACACGTCTTCGAACACAGTTTGCGCATCAAAATTTTCTTCTGCTTTATTTCCACTTTTTAAATATTCAACCACGAAAAAAGTTTTTAAAAATTCTGAAAATTTGCAAATTGTTGCTAATGAATGTAACACGTCTTCGAAAATAATTTTAGTATGCGTATCAAATTTTCTCGTACTCTCCACTTTTTATGCAGTACAGTTCAGCAACGAAAAAAGTTTAAAAATGTCTGAAAATTTGCAAACTGTTGCTAATGAATGTAACACGTCTTCGAACATAGTTTGCTCATCAAAATTTTCTTCTGCTTCATTCCCACTTTTCAAATATACAATTCAACAACGAAAAATGTTTAAAATATTTATGAAAATTTGCAAACTGTTGCTCATGAATGTAACACGTCTTCGAACATAGTTTTAGTATACGTATACAATTTTCTCGTACTCTCCACTTT
Organism: Notodromas monacha; assembly: GCA_905338405.1. NCBI lineage: Eukaryota > Metazoa > Arthropoda > Ostracoda > Podocopida > Cyprididae > Notodromas > Notodromas monacha. The sequence continues at coordinate 7,935 of CAJPEX010006817.1, read as the reverse complement.
TTAAATATGCAGTACAATTCAGCAACGAAAAAAGTTCAAAAATTTCTGAAAATTTGCAAATTGTTGCTATAATGAATGTAACACGTCTTCGAACATATAGTTTGCGTATCAAAATGTTCTCCTACTTTCCACTTTTTTTTTCTAACAATTCAACAACGATCAGAAGAAGAAGAAGACCCTCGTCGTCGTCGACGACGTCGACGATGCTTGTGTTCGGGGTTCGGAACCCGCGGTTCGGTTTTTATACTCACCTCCGAAGAGCTACTTATTCATCCTCTGCTGTTGAGAGAGATGGACCAAGAGAAGAAGAAGAAGAAAAAAATAAACAAAATGAGCAGAAAAAAAAATTGTTCAACTTCATCAGCAGCCAACAACCTCCAGAAAATCCCTCGGTATTCGTCTGCGACATAAGAAGAAGCAAAAGGCCACGTCTATTTAGGGATTCAAAACGAATCACAACCGTGTCCGATGAGTTTTTTCTTTCTTTCCTTCTCTCGTCGCTCTTTATCGTATTCCTCGTTGATGCGAAATTCGGATGAAAATATCGCAATTGGCATATTTATGAGGAGTTACAACATTTTTTTCTTTCTCGAGCCATTATAAGAAATAAATAGCTTTCGAAAAAAGAGCGTCTGCAAATATAAAAAATGAACCGTGTAGCTTATTCATACCGATGACGATTGACCTTGCGATTTTAGTATACTCATTTAATTTCAATTTGCACGCAGTTCTAAATAAATTTCAGAGGAATAACGACGTCGTGGATTCATGTTTCCACGCAAAAAGATGATTTTGTTCGATTTTCTGTGAGTCTGTAATAATCGGTTAAACAATTAAGCGATGACTCAAAGCGAAAAATTTGACACGGCACCAAAATTCAATATCCGGTAATTCAAAAGTCGATTCTTCATATCATACCGGAGGTTATTATCTGAACTCAAATTTAAAAGTTTGTACAACTTTAAGCGTGGAACGTGGCCAACATTTTGTCATATATGGCACCAAAGCCCAAGTTTTTCAAAATTCGATTCTTAATTTCTACTTAGTTTATGGAAACTCAAATTTATAAGTTGATATAATTTAACCATGAAGCGTGACATCAACAGGAATTAAACAAGATTAATTCTTTTTTTTTAATGTGGCTTGCACGTAAATATTTCGAAATTATTTTGTTTTTGAATGTTTTTGCACAGTATGTTTCATATATATTACTCTATTTTATTCAATATCATTTTAAAGCCAATACTTTGATCAACCAACTGTGATTCATAACTCTGCTAAGTTTTCTCAATGTAAAATCCAAAAAAATCTGTTGATCCCTTGAAAACCTAAAAGGATGACAATCAAAGGTAGTGTTCCCCAGCCTGTGCCAATCTGCAGAAGTTTTTTGCCTCTCCACATCAGGAAATTTTCAGCATAATAAATTTATCAAAAGTTGGGATGAAGTCTGCTCTTTTTTACCTGAAATATCAGAAGGACAATGGCAGTTGATTTATCTGATGAAAGCAAAAGTTGGCTTTCCTCTTAATAACACTTCAGACACATTTTCAACCACTGAAATGAATTATTCTAATTTTTCATTCTTAGATACCTCTATTTAAGTCCACCTTTATAATTGTTTAACCCTTGGGCAGCAATGACGGGATTTATCCGCAAAATTTTGTGCCCAAGGAGTAGAAAAAAAGGGGGAACAAAAATGATTAGAGGAGCCAAAGTTGGAGAAAATCTCAAATTTTTTAGCATTCCTGCAGAAAAATTAAAAAAAAATACAGTCAACCCCCGTCTAACGGACTTGATTTGTGCAAGGGATGAGTCTGTTAGACAAAAAGTCCTTTACATGAATTCAATGACATAAAAATTAAAAATNATGAATTCAATGACATAAAAATTAAAAATTTCAATTTTCAACACTAATTTTAAACCAAAAGAAGTCTGTTTGGCAGATTTTGTCTGTTGGGCAGGAGGAAAAACTGCTTGCAGAGCTGGTCTGTTTGGCAAAAATCCCTTACACGGGAGGTCTGTTAGGTGGGGGGCCACTGTATTTACTGTCTGGTGGCATTTTTTCTGCATTCCTGCTATAGGATTAGCATTGGGGATTACAATGACTTCCTTTTCTTGAGATTTTTCCAAACTTTGGATACTCAGCCAAAGCTGCATTTTGGTGACCTTTGGTCAAACTGAAATGCAGGAGCCTGCAAAAAATAAAATAAAAAAACAGTGTTGCAGCACAATGCAAAAGAACCTGCAGCTACCCAAGGGTTGTTGGTGATACTCACCCAAGAAGCAAATAAACATTTTTGATGAGCTTCTGCACTAAACCCAAGTTTGGTTCCTAGGCTCAGCAAAGGTATTCCTGAAAGAGAAGGCTCTTCTTCTATTTTGGTGACCTTTGGTCATACCAAAATGCAGGCGTCATGGCAAATTAAATTGTTTTTAACATTTCTTGGAATTAATGACGATCGCATAATCAATGAAACATGTTTTCCCATGCTGAAATACTTCGGAAATTTGTCATTTTCGGTTTCATGATTAATGAAAACCCGTTTCTGATGAGCGGTTCTTATCTTGGCAAGCGGGTTTTCTGTGTTTTTAGTGCTGAATGGATAAATTATGGTTTAAAAAATATTCTATATGGAAGTAAATATTGGGACAATTCAACAGAATATTTTTCGAGTCTCACGCTTCACGCAAAAAGTTTTCTCAAGAGGTCTGTCTTGAGGAGGAATTTTTCAATGATTTTTAGAATTTTTTATTCTCACCTTTATATTTAAAAAAAAATCGATGATGCCAGAATTCGCACACAATTTTTTTTATAGGTCTTATCAAGATTCACATCAAGTTTCTCTCAAAGGCAATCCTCCACTTTTTCTGGGAATGAAAATTATGGGTCTGGAATGGCATTGTTTTTTTTTCTTTCAACGCCCAATTGCTTCCAAGAAATGCATAATCAATTATTTCCTGCAACTACGATGACTCAGAGCAACAGAAGCACAAGCATTTAAAATTCGTTGCCATTTGAACGAAATTGCGTGAGTGGAATTCCATCATCCAAATTTTCCGCGATTTCCCCAGCGCGAATAATTTAAGGCACAGTTTCAAAAAATATTTAATCTGGTTTTTGCGAAATTTATATCATCTAAAAATAAATGAGCGGATCAGAATTCAACTCGAATTTTTTCTCCTCATCATGTACAAAAATCCCGAATCGACTAAAAAACTGGAGAATTTTCATCCAATTCTTTGGTTCATATTGTCTTAAATTGCTCATAATAGTTTTGCAAATAACAAGCGGACGGTCTTTGTTACAGGAAATTTGAGAAATGCACGAGTACATGAAATTGTGATCACATAACTCTAATTTATTTTTATCTCTGAGGGAAAATTTCCCGCGGGATATATTAATTTTTACAAAATTGTCTGCGAAAAACCTTGAACTTCGTGTTGAAAAAAGAAAATGAAGGAATATTTGACGCTTTTTAAAGCGTGGATCGTTCCAATATCGTGTAAAAATGAACAACTGTACAGAGAATGAGCGTTTCATTAGCTCTTTTATATTGCTCGTCAAAGCGAAAAACGTTAAATCATAAATTCGATTCCGAAAACATCTTCTTTTTTTTTGTTTATAGTCGCGGATGAAAAGAGAAACCGCGCCATTCAAAAAATCCGGATCAAAAGGGTTGCTCACTGACGGTTTAATATTCACAAGCAGGGTCATTTGATTTTCTCAATATATAAATGAGGAAGATCTGTGAAGGACAGCCGTGCATTTGACATCCAAGGGAAGTGGTAATGATCATCAACATTATAGAACCCGTGTCATGCGAAACAGATGGGGTTTGAGTCAGCTCAGATCAGCTACAAAAGATGTGGCACTTTTTTTCTTCCTGGAAACAGTTCCCAGAGGTCATTTTGATTTAATTTTTTTCTTGGAAGAATTATGAATTTTACTTTGAATGATGAATTGCATGTATTTTGGCAATGGATTGCCCCCATTGTAACGCGAATACTGTGAAGAAATTAATCATCATGTTGCAATGGTTTTCTGATTTCCTGTCAAATCTTCATCTATGAATGAATGAAGGAACAGAACGCTTTATTTGCGGCTCTTCAGCGTTCACAAGGTTCAATCAAGATTTCCACAACCAAACCCCCTTCCCTAGGGTTAAACAATTATAAAGGTGGACTTAAATAGAGGTATCTAAGAATGAAAAATTAGAGAGAATCTTTGATGATAATCATATAAGGCCAACAGTTTATCTTGATCCTTCATCTATGATGTATGATGTATTGTGCCTTTCCATTTTTTTAAAGTGATTAACCCTTGAATGATGAAGGGTTCCTTTGCTTGGTGACAAAGTAGAGTCAGGGGTTTTTTGGGGGGTGGCGTAAATCAGTTTGACCCAAGGTCACTGAAATGCTCCCAGGTTGAGAATGCCTTAAGTTTGGAAAAATTCAGGAGGCAAATTTTCTGTGTTTTCAGGAATCTACTATCAGGGACCACAAGAGGACAACTGACTCCCAATGCTACAGCACATATCCATGTACACACAAAGTACATCCATGAGGAACATGAAATTGAACCCTTTATTAAAAAAAACCATGCGCCTGTAAGTTTGACATTCATTTCAATTTTTTACTCTAAAATGTTGATGAAATCCTATCCCAAGTAAGATGCGCATCCAATTTTAACCCTTGGGTGGCAAAGTTGGACTATTTTTGCAAATTTTTGTTACACCTCAGGGCAGAAAATAAAAAAGGGCAACAGGGATTTGAGGATGAAGTTGGGGAAAAATCCAATGTTTTTTTCTTTTTGCACAGAAAAATTTTGTGGGAAAATGAAAAAATCCTATGCTAAGCAGTGGGCTTTTCTTGGATTAATCCTGACTTTGCCTCAGCCCACCTGGAAGGTCTTTTCTGACCTTCAGAAAACTTAAAACGCCACAGCATACAAAAATAATCCAATTTTGGCCAGTGATGGGAAAGAACCCTCAGCCATCCAAGGGTTAATGTGACTGATGTACACCTGCAATATTTCAAAATTAAGACAAACCAACAGAGTTTAAATAATTTGATTATATTCAATTGTCTGTGAAGTGAAAATTTCTTTTAAAATTGGTTTGAAATTTCCCGTAACAATCAAGTGTATGATGCTCGCCTGAACTTGAAAAATCTTATTTTTTTGATACACACCCCATTTCCCCCACTTAATAAAAAAAAGACGCATGTTGTAAGATTCAAGTTGGTTGGTTACCTCAGGTAAAGTAAAACTATTTTTTAGGTTTTCCATTTTTAAGTTCCTTGCTCATTCACTTGAGCATTTGTCCTCACAAAAAGTAATGAGGCGTTTATAATAAAAACAATTTTTGAATTTCACGGTTTCCAGGGAGAAATCAGGCGATTCCCTTCAAAACTCATATAATTGACTAAAAGCATAATAATGAGGGAAGTCATGGCAATTTTCTTGGCCTTGAAACTTGCTTTTTTCTTGGCTCACAAGAAAATAAGTTTTGGTCAGATGCAATAATGGCTTATAGTCACAAATGATGCGACAAATGCTCTTCTGTTTATTCATTTGCCAATTCAGAAAATATTCCTCGTGTAATTTTCAGTACAGAAAATACTGTATAGTCTTCCTTTTTGTACCGATCTGTTTGTGAAGAAATAGATAAAACTTAAATTTTAATCCGAGTTATTTCAATCATCAGAGTGAAGTACTGTAATTAAAATACTTCGAGTATATGTGGGTTAATTCACCTTCTAAATACCGGGTGTGTTACTTAAGAATCCAGTATATATTTAAATTGGCCATGAATTGATGTGGGAAATTTTTTTCTCATTTCATCCCATGTGAAATCTGAACAACAAGCAGACAGCATCGTTAATGAGCTTTGCTTTACCTTGGATTGATAATAAGTCGAAGAAATATTTATTAAAATCCAAAATCAGTTCTGACAGGATGCTAAAAAAATTAGAGGTAAGATGCCATTATAAAAATTTCGAGAATTCCAGTAAATTTCGTCTCTCTTCAAATGTACGTTGAAGCTTCTTTAAAAATAGTCAATCGTTTGAATTTTAAGAATTATTTCACAATTTCTGATTTGGCAATACCGATGGTTTTATGCTGATCACTGACTCACGGATCATTATATAGAAAGACATTGATAGAAATCCTTGCGTTCTTGTCGGCTGTCATCTGCAAAAAATATGCAGTAATAATTAAGCTACTCGATTTGCATCCTTTTTATTTTCGTGCTCACACTATGGGTTGAAAAGAATGCGCCCAGAATTTTCATTGAAACCAAATAGGGTCATTGATGTATTTTTGTGACCTTCAATAAACAAGAATCGCGCATTCATTAAATTTATGTATTTTGGGACTCTGCATTCTGGCTAAAAACACGATTCATTTTATTTCGAAATTCAGTAGCATTGAAAGAGAAAATATTGCTGAGTTTTCACCGATTGAAATCTACATGAAACCGGAAATTCCAAGTGGACATTTTTTAAAGCTTACCCAATCACTCTGAATGGAAAATGGAATTTTTCAAATCATGCAAAAATTTTGGCAGTGCAAACTTTTTTCTTAAGAACGTCTTCTTTGAAAGTCTTCTCAAGATTATAAATTCCTGGAATTAGCTTCAATAGCCTGCCCCATTCCCTTCTATGGGCAGCAAGCCTTGCCAAAATCCCATTTTGGCAAGACTCACTTAGCCTCATCCAAGGATGCTAAAGTGGAAATGACTTTTTGGATTTTGCCTGCATTGGCCAATCATGAGCCAGGATTGACCCAGTGTGAACACCCAGGTATAAAATCCTTTATTCATCTTTGAGAGGAGAAGCAAGAATCAAGTTTTAAAGGGTCCTCTAACTTAATATTATATCAATCAATTCTTTTGAGCTGACCAACCAATCTTAAAACTTTCCAATCATAACTGCAAACTAGCATTCAGCCATTTCTCTAGCAGCCAAATGACATAATGAAGGCAACTGAGAATTAACTTCTCTGAATGAGAGTGGAGTCCTTCATAACTTTCTAACTGATGGCTGCAAAATTCAATTCCTTTTTCTGGGATCCATTTGTCAGAGACCCTTAGGTCTAAGACCAAGAAACTTCACAAAAATAAAGGTAATGCACAATGGGCCATTTGCAGCTAAGACCAAGTTTCCAGAAATTTCAGAAAAATAAAGGTAATGCACAATAGGCCATTTGCAGCTAAGACCAAGTTTCCAGAAATTTCACAAAAATAAAGGTAATGCACAATAGGCCATTTGCGGCTAAGACCAAGTTTCCAGATATTTCACGAAAATAAAAGTAATGCACAATAGGCCATTTGCAACCAAGACCAAGTCTCCAGAAATTTCAAAAAAATAAAGGTAATGCACAATAGGCCATTTGTGGCCAAGACCAAGTCTCCAATTGAATTACAAATTAATTGAATTACAAAAGTTCCTTGAGACTTGGTCTTGGCTACAAATGGCCTAGTGTGCATTACAGTACCTTTATTTTTGTGGAATTTCTTTGTCTTAGACCTAAAGGTCTCTGACACCAATGGACCCATGGCATTTCCCACAACAAAAATGCTGGTTTTTGTAACTCATTACCTTCCTAACTTGAAACCTCAATTTTTTTCGGTCCCTCTACATTTGACCTAGAGAGGTTCAACTGTTATTGGATTGCTCTGGTGTGCAATATTATTCTAGCAGATTTAGTCTCTTATTGAATTTCAAAAAAAAGTGGTGCTTATTTATATTTCAATTCCATTATTATTCACATTTTTGTGGTTGCATTATTATTCACATTTTTTTTGGTGTGGTTGGAATTCTGCACTCCAACACCAGTGCCACAGCAGAGCTCTGTGACAAAAGAGCCCAGGACATGATTTTATTTCTTGGAACCCTTACCTCCCCCCCCCCCCCCCCCCCCCCCACCCCCAC
>CAJPEX010006816.1:0-11579 GCA_905338405.1 Notodromas monacha | reverse complement strand
ACCGAATTCCCTCGGACGCTAATGATGCCCTCGTAGGTCATTGATACCTAAGCCGTTGTGTTCTCAGAAGGCCGATATAGCAGCTGTGGACCCAATAGAAAATACGGTCAATCCTGGATATAGTGCCATCAGTTGTCTTCGCTCACATTTTGGCACTAAGGGTGGTCCACTGGCACTAAATCCAAGGTATTTTATTTGAAGACGATTCAGATGAGGGGTTTTCTACTCATGGGAAAATACTGTACAGTATTTGCTTGAGTGCCAAGCCCGCTCAAGTAAGAGTTGCAAGACACACATTGTGGGGTTTTTTCAGTTGAAAATTCTGATAAAATCCTATCCTCAAGTGAGACACGCACCCCATTTTTAGTAAATGGAAAACCACAATATTTCGATTACTGTATAAGGGCACCGAAATTTGAATTTAAGTATGGATTCAACTAACTTTCAGCAATATCCATTAAAATAAGATTTTCTGTGAAATTTGATTCAGTATTTTCCATTAGAATCAAGTGTATAATGCACGCCTAGACTTCTTGAACTTTTTAAAAATGTATACCCGACATTCACCCCGTTTTTTTCTCATTTTAAACTCCCTTTTTTCCACACACACCACGCCTACCACGAACTCATTACACCATTATAATAAATATCTTAGTAGTCCGGTGAACCAGACAAAATATTTTCTAGTTCGTGTTCTTCATTAAAGACAAGTTCAAAAGTATTGTTTTTATGAATATTGTTTCTAGTAAAATTACATATCTCTTGATTTGTTTAGTTTGACTTTCATATCAGCTCCCATCATGCAGGAATCACCACTGGTTCCAGAAAGGCTCCCACTTTATTTATCCAATTCTGATTTTAAAAATAGGTGTCATGCTACAACAAAACAATTGTTAATGACATAAAATCAGAAATATTGCGTTCAAAATGATCCTGAGTTTTTAAATGAGCATGAGCAAGTGATTCTCATTTACGACCAATAATACCCCCTGGAAAAATACCTCAGTTTCTTTGATTTGGACTCTTTTTTATATAACTCAAGGCCAGTTCTGCGGCACAAGAAGAAATGGCACTGAAGTGTGATTTCACATAATAACACAGCAAATGGTGATTTATTCCAGGGATACTTGTGTCACTATGCGAGGATGGCGCTAAATCGAGGGTTGGCTGTAGTCAATTGACTTTTCAAAAAAAAAATTGCAAGTCAATCTTGATTGACCAGAAGCGAAGCCATGAGAAAAGGGTGGTATGGCGACAATTCCGAGGAATAAAATGCTGATGAGAAAAATTGGATTACCTGAATTCAATTTTCCACGAAGTGATCAACCGCGGAGATAATTTCATGGAGGGAAATGTGCGTGGCAGGAAAAATTATTGCGACGAAGAACTGAAGTGAAAGATGAAAGAAAGATCGAAATTACTCTGGAAAATGAATCACGGAATAATTCTTACGATAAACTTTATAAATCAATTTTCTTGGTTCGGGTCCCGTACTAATTCATCGTGGTAGTAGTGTTTAGAACCGTAGTCGACCTTTACTTTATTGCAAGGCGGCCCACATTTTAGAGTTAGCTCGCAATAGAGCCTTTTGGAAGACGTACTTTTTAAAAATGAAGTAATTAAATTCAAAAATAAATTATCGGTTATCGTCTTTATTGTAAAACTTTCCGAAAAGCCCTCGTGAATTTCCGTGACGCACGTAGATTGCGGACGGCGCTGAAATCCGGGAAACCGATCCAACGTGAAGAAGTGGTATTGTTCGTTCCGCTTCTGTGAATGCTTAAGTTGGACTTGCGATCGAAGTTTTTCTGCTTTGAATGTCAAATTTATCATAAAAAAGAACAAGAAAAATAAAGGAAGTTATATTTCTACTTCGAGAAAAATGAGGTGTATTTTTGGTCTATTGCAGTTGATGCTTTCACTACAGGGGAAATAAAAGGGTTCTAGAGTCAAGCTTTAAAATCCCATGTTTATTGAAAATAAGTAAAATACCATCTGGTTTGAAGAGGAATACGGCAATAAAATTGATCATTTGAATTTATATTCAGATTGATTTTTAAAGAAATTCCTAAATCTTTGGAAATACAGTACAGTACTATAAATTGAAATGGACGGCGGTGTCAACATGTTTAAAAAAAGGAAGCTTTTGTTTTGCTTCATTCCTGCATTCTAAAGCTTTTCAAGCATTTTGAAGGAATTCGTCAAGCATTGGTGTCCTATTGAAGATACTTTGTTTATTGAAGTGAGGAAGTAAAATATCGCATATTTGAAGAGGAATTCGGTAAAACAATTGGATCATTTACATTTTTATTCAGATTGATTATTCGTAAAGGAATTCTTCCATCTTTGGAAATACTGTGAATTTAAATGGATCGCGGTGTCAAAATTTTCAAAAAATACAGTTTTTTTTTAGTTTTCATTCGTGAATTCTAAAGCTTTTCAAGGATTTGAAGGAATTTTTCCAAGGATTTCGGTGTTCTACAAGAGAACTTCTTGAAAAGAACGAGGAAATCGTGCAAATCCCAGGTGAGAGGATAACACCAATTATGAAAATGCAGTAAACCCTGAACTGCAAAGAAAAATTACGATCCAGTTCCTCTCTGTCTTTTCGGGAGGATTTCAATTTTTTCGTTGCAAGGAGTAGCACGGACATTTAAAATAAATAATCTTTAGTCAATGATTCACTTATGCGTACAAATTTAGAATATTGAAGAGGTTTCTATACAGAATATTCAAAGAAAGTCTGAGTTCCACGCGCATTTGAATGATTTGAGTGCATTTCGAATATCAACACTTACATTCGTCGGTGTTTGAGAACTTTTAATGTGTGTCCTGTACATTTTGTTTCATGGGGTTACAATATAAACAAAAACAGGAAGATGACGTAGAATTCAACTTTATTCACTGGCCGAACTGAATACTGGCCTCTGAAGGGTCTTGATGGAAAAAAGCTCACATTTTTTCTTGTATTTTTTTTCCTACTCTTGATAGTTTACAGTACTGTAATGTATTTCTAAAGACGGAAGAATTCCTTTGAAATTTTGTAAAATTTTCCCCCGGGTTTACGATAAAAAACAGGAAGATGACGTAGAATTCATCTTTATTCACTGTTGGCCGAACTGTGAATGGTCTTGATGAACAAATGCTCATAGGTTTTCCTAAAGGTTTTTTTTTTTTTCTCCTACACTCTTGATGATTTTCCTCAGAGTTGAAACGCATACACAGTTGTTTAAAAGTATTGAATATATACATTCCGATTCTTACAATTCTTCTTTCTCTCCACTGTATGAAAGAAAAACATATCTCGAAACCCAAGCGCGCGCTTCGATCACAGCTAAATGGAAGCATGCTGTGCTTGCCTTGGCGTCACTTGCAGAATAGCACGCGTTTCCTCAAGTTCTCCGGGACTTCAGAGGCTTCCCTTTTCCTTTTTCGAAGTGCCAACATTGACGGGAACGAAACAGTGACACTCATTGTACACCCAGTTCAATACTGTAATTTATTCTCCATCATTAATCCACAATGATTATTTACCTTCAAAATGACGCATGAATCAATAATGCACGACTGCAACTTCGCGCCAGGTCCATCCAAGACACCATGTGACTCTTTCTGACGTTTTCATGAATTGCGTCGCTTTGTTTGTGTGTTTTTTCTTGTGATTCCGTTTGACGGAAGCAATGCCAGGCATGAACAAGACAATGTCAGTCAAGTGCAATGAACGAAAATATGCAGAAAAGAAAATGCTTCTGATGCGAACCTCGAGTTAATTGGCGTCGAGCCGAGTACATGCGGTTGCTACCATTGTCGAGTGCAGGCACGCGTCAAGAACGCCACTCTTCCTACGTATTTCCGTTTGTTATTTCTTTTCATTTTTACTGCGTTGAAGGAAAAAAAAATACCCTCAGGTCGATTTCGATTTGCGGATCCGTCCGTTATTCGCGAAAAACAGGGTATTATTATGCAAATTATAAATAATTGGTCTTCGAAAACGCATGCTTTGGAAAATTTTATCGTCGAAAAAAATGTTTACCCTCAAGATTAAAATAGGTATAGAACGTTTTTCTTCAGAAAAATTCGAGGTGCATAAAGTATTTGATCGTAGTTAGAATTCGATGTCCGTTATGAATGGAAGAATTATGCTGGGACTGATAGAATTCTTTAATAGTGAACATTTTCAATCCTCCGATATTATTCTCTGACGACTATGGAGTAAGACTGCAGTACGTATTTTTGTACATGTTTATTTTTGTTCTATTAAAAAATGTACCGCTCTGAAATTTGAGGATTGGTCCGATTGGTTTTCCAGTTTGACTTTCACTTTTGCAGTGTGTGAGTCTTCTTGGATAAACGGAGACCGGATTAAATTTTTGATGAGTAATATTCATAATTTCCTGATCACTGAACAATTTCAGCTCACCAGGCTGATGTGAAAAAAGGAATTAGATCTATCAAATTGAATGAGTCAAAGTAAGGTAATCGTAAAAAAAATTGAGTTCTGACAACCCTGTCTCGATGAAGAACAGGAGTCTAATCTTGCCAAATTTTTGTGTTGGTCACGTTGAATGTGAAAGTAACTCTTAAATTATAATTTGCGACCAAGAAGTTTCCCGACTCCTGGCTGCTATTGAGAAATAAATGTGTTCAATGGTGCAAATTCTTTGTGCCTTGACTTTGTAATGCCCGTAAGTAATGTTATTCATCACAAGGTCTTCTAAACGATCCTGAATTGAGAAAACTTGGGCACTCAAAGCATTTACTTTGAAGGCATTGGCGTACATCACTTTTTCATCATTCTTCGTACTCGTTTATGGAGTCTGAAGGGAAATCATTAGTTGATTGATGCACCAATGATTATTTAAAATTTTTTTTAGCTATGATTATATAGTGAGGCATCGACATATCGACCCACTCCTCGGAGGCGAAGTTTTACTTTGCAGGATATCTTTCGACGCGACGTCGAAAGAACTTTTTTCATGTCTCGTATAGGCTCTGTAAGTGCACGAAGTTAGGTACTTGACGACTGCGTGTTGCTTGTCGCAGGAATTTCACAGGCATCCGAGTGTCGAATCAGTGCTCGCAATTTTTTCCTCATTTTTCGGGGGCTTCGAAACCAGGTTAAATAATTTATGCCTTTCTGACGTCAAATTCCCACGATGGTGCCATGGACACTCTTGTGAAGGTACTGGTGATTGAGATTTTGGTTATTAGGTTACCCATTCCTGACGAATTTCATGCTTTTAGTTGATGAGCAGGGAGTGTTATTCAATTATGAGTAGTTCATGCAACCTTTTGGTTTTAGAGAGAAAAAAAGACGAATATCCTTTTCATCTTCATTCGCTACTTGTTTTTCCCCTCAAAATCAGTAGACTTTTCCGACATGCATATTCTTTTCAATTCCTAAATTAATTGCGTAGTTTTTGAGACGGGAAGAAATGAAATGATTGAGACAATTTATAAGAAAATGGAGAGTCTCTTTTGCGAAATTTTGCTACTTCAATTGCTGTATTTCCAATATAAATAAAAAAAGATATACAGTACCATGGTTTCGCTGTCTCGCCTCTGGATTAATTTTGAGTTTTGTTTTTCAAGTTAGCAATGCGAATCGTGTATGAACTATTGCTGAGAGGTGAAAAGTTCTAAAATGTACCCTCGAAAGATTGTTCTTTTCAAAAAATGCCTGAATCCTGAATTGTTCATGCCGTTTAAACTCAGAGGAACCGAAAGCTGCCATCAGAAATAATGAAAATAATTAACTTAATTTTTAATGAAATTCTGAATAGGGAAATAAACCTTCGAGAAACAAAGAAAAATTAGCAGAAAATGAAATTGCGATATAGGTCTATTACAAATCGTTTTATTTTTCTCGGTATCAATGTTTAAATTCACCCCGTGATCCTGAGATTCCTGACACGCACTATAATGGATTTTACAATGCTGTAGCATATAATTGGATAAGACGGTAATTTAAAGGTTATACTGAAAAAAATTTCCGACGTGATCCTATTCGGCATCCTTTCTGAAATTTTGCGCGGGAACTTCAAGAACAATACTACATTTCGTTAATACGAAATGGATTATTTGAAGCAAATTAATTTCTGCAGTTTTACGTTTCTTTAAAAAAAAAAGCCCACGTCCTTATTTGTGTGAATAAAAAATTCCCTTCTTTCGAAACCACAGAATCCAGTAATTTCTAATCCGTTTCGAGCATTGAAATCATTCAATCTGGTTCGGATATATTGCAGTAATCACCTATTCCTGAAAAAAATATGTGCCAAAATGTAATCGAATTTTTGCGTAGTATTATTTCAATTTCAAGTGCTTCACAAAATTTGCGAAAATCGTTGATGTTTTTCATTCGATGCATTATGAGCTGTTCAACCGTGACTGCTGAGAATTTTGCGGCTCTTAATTCTGAGGCAGAAAAAAGTTCCTTCTTCGCTTTGTTCTATCTCAAAATCAGTTGAAGAAGGGGTGGGGGGGGGGGGGATTATTCACGGGTGGCTGACGAGTCGTGACCCGAAACCAAAATGTTTTTTTTTTCTTAGGACTAACCTTCTCGTTTAAATGTTGGGAACATAATACCTACGTCGGAAACTGGAAGTTGGCTGAAGTCCGACTGTAAGGAATGTCCGTTCAGAATCCTAGGGAAACATGCTGCGAATTCAGTGATAAAATCGCGCAGTGTCTCTGTTGTGATAACCTTGGCAAAATTATTCTTCCTCAAGGCCGAATCTATTTGCATTACGATTCACAGTGTACAGTATTTGTATTCAGTTCGATTGTCATTCGTGAGCATGGGAAAATAATTGGACTGCTTTTTATGAGCCAAGATATCCTGAATTCCTGACTCTTTGAAGCTATCGCGGTGGGAAAAATCTAATGAAAGCGTATTCGATGTTAAGTACTGTATTTCGTATTATGTCAAATCATAATAAAATCATTTTTATGAAAAGGGATATCATAGAAAACTTCTTGACTTGCTATAAGGTCCAATGGGTGAGTGAAGGAATGTTTTTGATTTCTTTTTTGCGAACAGCCACGAATTAATTTTTCTTGTGTGCTGAAAGTGAACTTTCTTATTTGTCTGAATTATTTTTTCATTTGAAGCTTTTATCTGGCTGTCGAAGGGCGAACGACGACGATTGCAGTCACAGAATGCAATTTTGCTATCCCTGTTCGACGCTTTGTGTGAAAGGAGATTTTTGTGAGCTTCTGTTGATTCTTTTACTGGATAAATCAATAATTTGTATAGACTATAGACCATCATTCAATCGGCGAAAGATGTTGAAAGCCTACCGTATTATTTATTCGGGGACACAAAAGGGTGGGAAATCGTCTTCTGAAGCAGAGAAAAGTAATCGTTTGCCCGGAGATTAGATTTCCCTTTGAATGCGTTTGGCGAGAGGAAATCCAGGAACTTCGCTCGAGCGACTCATTACTGATCGAACAATCGTCAGCAGAAACAGAACACGTTGGGTTCGAGGGTTAAAAATAATCCTGAGAACTTTTTTTCCTCTACCTGTTTATTTTGTTCGTTCCTCCGGATGAAACCCGAGGTCAGAGCAAAGAAAGAAGCCCGACCTCTACACTGAGACCCGAGTCCGGAAAATCATGAGCACTTTTCTCGCGCTGCTCACCTTCTTTTTTTTTTACGTTTCATTTTCTCGGGTTGAATTCGAAAATGCTCATGTGAGCTGAGTTTTTTGCTTGCGTCATCTGAATGACTATGGGAAAAGGGGGAAGAGGAATTATTGCGCAACCGTTTGTGCTCTTCTCTATATTATAGCTGCTTATTGGAAGCATGATTATTTGTTGGAAGATCGTTCTTCCTGAGCAGCGAGCGACTCATGCATGCCGTTCACTGAACATTGGAGCCTGGTTTTGAAATTGACTTGGAGCGTTTGTGTGCGGAAACTTGCATTGAGACGAGGAAACTGACGACGAGGTCTTTTCAAGATGCTATTGACAGAAGGAACGATTTTCTTCCGCTGAGATATTTCTTCGAGTGCTTCTATATGTACAGAGTTTCATTATCGAGCGATCACCGCTTTTGTTTTTGTTGGTGAGAATTATGGAACACGCCTCCTCAGTATAGAAGCCTGGTCAGAATGCATGAAAGGGTGTTTTCTATTTGCAGAATACGATACTTTCATTAGAATTTGTTTTTTTTTATTTTATTTTAAATTCACGCGTGCAAATTTCGGACATGAATAAGCTCTGCAAAACCAGAAAGGAATGAAAATAACGCTTTAAGGAAATACTTCATTCTTTAAATCATGTAATTCACCGTTCTTCAATTCTGTATGATATTCTTGCAGTTTATTTTATTTTATTTACTCGTGTAATTTTAAGAGAGGATTCCATTCATTGTTGAAAGTAATTTATTGGGAACCCGAGTTTCGAAGTCAGAATCTCTTCAAGACGACTGTGGAATTTGATTTTAGCAAACCCTTTTATTTGCTTGAAATTTTCATCAGTTACAACACTCACTTCAGCAGCCTCTTCTTCACTGATTCCGGAACAATCTTCACNACATTCAACATCAGTAACGCAATACTCATTTCATCTAAACGTGGGAAAAGTACATAAAAAGTCCTCCTCAAACATATTTTTCTAGCAATTGATCTATTTTTTTCAATTTTAGTAATTATACTGAATATTCTTGAAACTCTCCTCCTACTCCCATTATTTTGAGAAGGAAGAAAGCAATTTTGTTCCCAGGGGTTCGGAAATTATCGAATTTTATTCCGTGGAAATTTTTGACATCTACCCAAAAAATTATGACGAGGAATGCTCCAGATATACAGTACTATTGTTTTGAACACCCCACTTTAATGAAAAAGCAAGACCTTGATATGTCCTTCGGTCTATCCTTCTCTGGCTGTCACATCTGATTGATCATTGATCAGTCAAAATGTCTAGATAAAAATGTAATTAGATCAACAAATGAATTACAGGTATTATCTTCTGGTTAGGAAAGGTCGAACGTCTCTGCTGTTTCCGTTTTCTCTTCTCGAGCATGCAGTTATAATGTCGCCTTCACATTTTTGGTTGACAGAGAACTTTGTGAAGTGGCATTTGAATAATCGAATCTTCGATAATAATGGCACGATACCATCCTGACCATGTGACAATCAGCGCGAACCACAGGATAGACATCCTGAGTGGCCCAACACCACAGTTGAAACCCTCGTTGACACCCGAGTCCCTGCCGACGCTGAGCGAGTCCCAAACAAAGGAGCTGGAAAGGCAATTCAAGCTGTGCAAAAATCCGGACCCCGCTGAGTTGTCGATTTTGGCAGTGGAAATGGGACTGCAAGAAAAAGACATCATGGTGAGTATATAAATCTTGAAACGGACTTCTGGGAAGTTCGTGCTATTATAAGATGTTTGAGATAAAAAAATATTCTTGAAAATGTCTTTCGATTATGTCTTGAAAGTTGAACCACTCCAACGAGTTCTTTTTTTGCAGTTGTTTTCAGATTCGCTGTGAAAACTTTGCTCCTGTGACAATTTTCATTCAAAAAGCAGTAGCTATCATTTCTCATCTTAATTTTCAAGTAAAAGAACGAATGTTTCAAAGTTTAATAGAGGTACCAATTTTTCTCTTTTAAAAAATCGTTTAAAAGTATTGTGAGATCCAGTGCTTGATTTAATCTTTTTTTGAGTACCTTCTTAATGAAAATTTTGAAAAATTCGAATAAGTGTGATGGACACTGGGAAAAAGCATAACGATTTATTTTGTCGCGTTAAATGTGAACATTTCATTGAAATGAGAATTTAAGCACCGTTTCTTGAGCGTTTCTGTCGTGACCTTTGAGGAAAGGTGTTTCGATGGAATTCATTGTAACGGGACTTTACCTTTGAATTTTTTGGGTTAATGGAAGCAAGAGACCAGATGACAGGTTTAATGTACAGGTACAGGACCCGAAAACCCAGTCATGAAGCGGGGCGGAAACTGTTGGTCGCAAACCCGCGCGATTCCTTTGAGATTCAATTTCGGAATCGAGTTCTGACCGGAAACGCTCGTTTCCTGGGTATCAGATACCATAGATGTTTCCACCCCACCGATGTGTTTGACATATCGTCGCGGAAATCGTTATTCTCGCCCACACAGAACTGGTTCTCCTACCGACTTGCCCTGTGGAGACGAGGCCAGGGCCTGAACCCGAATGAGCAGCAACTTTGAGAACGCCGACAATAAGGAGACGCCTACGAAGAAGCAAACCTGGCTGCAAGCATTCGGAAGAAAATCCGGATGTGGGATTTCGCGGCTAGCTTCAATTTCACGCTTCATTTCTGCTTATTTTTTTCTTGTCAACTCTGTCCTTTATTTTATTTCTCTCTGATTGAAAGAAAAAGAAACTTGGAGGAGCATCCAGAAAATTGACAGGACAGTGGAAGTCCGCATTTACTCGAATATACGATGCTATTCTGTTTCATTGTACTGTACTGAAAAAAAATAATCGCGAATGTAAGACGCTTCTTCACTCATCTCACTTGGGATTCGAATGAATCCTGAAACATATCTATGTCATAATTTTCTCCGACATCTTCCCGACAGGCTTTGAGCGCGGATATTTCCAGCTCATAATATTATTTAGTCACAGTCTCTTATTTTTCCAGAGCTTTGCCTCATTTTGATTCCATTAATTACTGAGGAGGCTATCAAAAATATTCTTTTTCATTGAGCGATTGACAATTATACACTAGAAATAATTTTTAAACATTAAATTGCATTTTCTTTTCAGTTCGAAAGTTAATTCTGTCCTTTTATTTTTGGAGATTATTTTTTACTTTTCAGTGCGCTAAATATTCGAGTGAACGCATGACGTTTCCTTTAATCAACCTGGAACCTGTCAGGAATAGTGGTTTTTTTTTTTCTTTGCTGGAGAATTAGTTGTTGTGGCCTGTTTCTTAAGGTAGTAAACAAGATACGCTTCGAATTCAGGACGGGAAAGTTGCTCCCAGAAATGATTAATGTGATGGGCTTCGTGAAACTCTAAAATAAATAATTTTCCTTCCCAGTGTATAAACGACAGTCCACTCTTCGGTACTGTATATTCATCGAACGAGATGAATACGTTTAAAAACTTTCATTTCTCAGTCAGATTTAAAAACCAACTGTTTTTGCAGCTTTCTGATAACTACACGCTTTTAGTCAAAGAGTTCATGAGACGATCCAGGTGGAAATAATTTTTCGTCATTATTCTTCGAGAAATAAATATACAGTACTGTATTCATAAATTAAATTTCTGCGCGAGAGGTGTTCGCGCAAACTTAATGGCTTTTGGGGTTTATTATTCCTCAGGAGGTGCAGTATAGCATTGATGAGAGAAATTCCAACCAATCCCGTTTTGTATTCGAAGTCAGGGTTTAAATTATTACCTTGCCTTTTTGAATTCATTTTCCACCTGGTGAAAATTGAGCAGTTTTATAACCGTGGACGTATTGCTTCGGTATCGATATTTTTAATTGCTGGTGTGCGGAATTCCGTGTGAATGACGATTTAGTCCTCGACCCAGTTCCACATACACTTATGTGGTTGCCACAGGGTCACGAGACA
The DNA here is from genome assembly GCA_905338405.1 of Notodromas monacha. Classification (NCBI taxonomy): domain Eukaryota; kingdom Metazoa; phylum Arthropoda; class Ostracoda; order Podocopida; family Cyprididae; genus Notodromas; species Notodromas monacha. Next base: position 10 of record CAJPEX010006816.1, on the reverse strand, counting down.
GAAAATCCCA
>CAJPEX010006814.1:0-11585 GCA_905338405.1 Notodromas monacha | reverse complement strand
AAAACTTGGACAAGGAGTAAGTGCTTATTAAAAAAATACGCAATAATGCTCACGTTCATTGACATTCATTTAAAAATTTGGAAACTCATATTTTATATTACAGTATTAATCAATACATATACCCGTCCACTGTCCATATTTTCTGTGAGTAAGAATGAAACAACCCGTCTTTAACTTTACGAAAAGAAAAGTTGGTGACATTTCCGCTTTCCGAGGCACTAAATTAGAAGTTGATTTCAGCAAAACGTTTTCTTTTTTCTACCGTTAGTCCCCCGATTATTATTATTACAGAACTGTATTATTATTAATCCATCGCGACATTCATCGTAGTATAGTAAAGTACGTAGAGTACAGTACTGCGGTCTTGGTCTAATTACTGTACTCGGTGTTGAAAAGCATGCTTGTTTTTCGTTTCCTCTCCTTCCTTTTTTTTTCAAGCTTTCCTCTCTGATGATGCCATCAATTTACCTGATGCCTGGGTCGGCCGACGATGGACGGGAACACAGCTCGGGGTGCATCATCTCCGGCGAACCCGGCCTTGCACATGCCGGACCCATTGTCGACANGGGAACACAGCTCGGGGTGCATCATCTCCGGCGAACCCGGCCTTGCACATGCCGGACCCATTGTCGACAACCAACGCGGCAACCTCGTCGTCACACATCTTGGATTACAGTACTTTCGTCTGCTCGACTTCCTTCCTTCCTGTTATTGGGGGCGAGAAAAGCCTGGCTGATATTCAAAAGGGAATATGCTGATAATAAACGCAAGGAATCATCCACTGCTGATCCATCACACATAGACAAAAAATAAACGGATTCCTCGAAGAGTGTCTCCGAAGTACATATATGTTGGCATTTGTATACAGCAAGTGAGTTCCAGCTGCGCAATCACGTCAAAGGATTCGAACATTTAACGCATCAGGCAGTAAATAAATCTAGTAATATTTTCGTCTAATTTATTTAAAATTAGAAGAATCATCACTCTCCCATTAAATATTTTCCACTGATTCTCGCTTGAATTCAGGCGATTAATACCATTTTAACCCGTGGTGAGTTCAATTCCAGATTCAAGGTGAGGAAATATTAAAACGTGAACTACTGAGCCTTCCATCTAGGTTTGTTTTTATTATAATAAGTAACATAAACACGAAAGCCTTCAGCATAATCCAAGACGTTCACTGATACCAAGAGCTTAGGAAGTTTCAAGTGCTTTTTGAACTGCTTGGCAAAGTTCATTAAAATTATAAAGACATAACTTGGATGACAAGAAGAAAGAAAAATACTGGATCACTATTTGGTTAAAAGTTCTCTGTCTTAGACCATACAAGCATAATCCAAATGAGAGATCACGGTCAGAAAGCTTACAGATTCTTCTCCGAGAAGCTTCGGACTGGGATTTGTTAAATGCATTCACTTTTCGCTAATATTTTAACGAATTTTACTTAAATAGTACACTCAACTTCAGAACTGTTCTACTATATTCTTTCACTGTGGAATACTTTCGTAGACATTCAGAACTGTGAAGTGGGTCAAAGAAGCAAATTGCGAATTCCGAAAAGATACGCTAATTCTCACACTCTCTTCATGCTCAAATCCCTTAAGCTCTGTCTCACTCTCCAATACTGCCTCTCTATAAAGAAGCTTCACTGTACAGTACAAGCAACACTCTTCGGAGACACTCGTATGTAATCAAATGTTCACACATCAATGAAAGGCCAAAACACTGTACACCAAGTCTCTTAAAATGCGAACCTATACGTACTGTAGCTTTGAATGCTACACTGAAGAAGCTACGAAAAGGACTGTATGTATGTATGGTGGGTCTTCAGAAGCAGAGCACCGACTGAGCTGAGATCGGGCCGAGGGTTTTACTCTATACCCCTGGTCGCAGATGCGGCATGCACCTCCAGCGAGGCACAGTACAGTACAGTATAGCGGGCACAGGGAGGCGTGGCTTAGAGGAACAGGAGGCGTGGGGAGGGGGAGGGGGGAGTGTCCCGAAATAGCCGCGCCTTAAAAGGCAATGCCCCCCCTTATTCATCCCACGCAAGTTCTTCGGGGAGGGGTGTGAAGAAAGACACAGATGCACACGGGTCTCACCCGTCAAGTCAACCCCCCCCCCTCTCCTTTACCCCGCGTGTGTTTATACAGCACTTCCCAGGTGCAAGGATTTCTTTCGTTTCTCTTCATTTCTTTTTTAGTGTCGTGTGAAACTGTCTTTCTCCTTGGCGCTCCAGTTTCCGTTTATTTTATTTCTGCGCTCATATTTTTTTTTTCTATTTATCTTAGCACTGCCCGACTTTTTTTTTTGGCGCAGGGAACGGCTGCTTCCTGGATTCCGGGAAAGGCGCGTGAGGCAGGCGTTTCGGCACACGCCAAACAAAGGCGGGGTCCAATTCTTGATGTCAAATCCTACTCGAGCCCAGGGAAAAAGGTAAGCTCATGAAAAGAAAAGTAAGTGAGACCCCGAGATGCGGACGTAATTAGTGCATCAACAGTGTCCCCGAGTCGATCTAAGTCGAGTCTCATTCTCCCTCTTAGACTTACATTATAGCATTTTCAATTGGTGTTTTATGGACAAAATACGCACCACGATTCCATGAAAATAAAAATTGTCTCCCAATTTAAACTGATTCAGTCAATATATTTCAACACAATAGTATGCATGGACATTTGGGGAATTGAATACTGATACCTCTGTACAGTACATAGAAATGTTGGCATTCTTTGTAAAAATAACATTCAAGAGAAAAAGAGAGAATGGAAGTCCATCTATTCTGGAGGTACTTTTTCTAAATTAGCTAAATGGATGGTAAATTGGTGTGAGAAATGCCCAAAAAGCTTATTTTGAAAGAAAATAAAGATATTTTACTTCCTGGGATCCCTGGCACTTCCCCAGAAATTTCAAGTGAAGATATTTTTGATTATCACCTGAAAATATAAATAGATCAAAATTTTAGTATGGTATTGGTAATGATGAAACGACACCTGTGTGTAATTAAACCATTTAATATTATGTCAATCACATAACCCAATCTTGAATCGAAATTTATCAATGAAGAAAATCCCACTTTGAAAGTTTGCCCATCTTGATCATAGCAATTCAATTAAAGCATAATTACACTACACACAAATTGTTCTTTCCTGAAATTAAAGGCATATAATATCAAGGCAAGTCTTGTTTGAGGGTGCATGAAATAAATAAGGTACAGTGAGGCCCCAACGTACAAATGCCTTAAAATATAGATTGTAATGAGAATGTGGAAACTTTTCCAGCATTTCAAGAAGAATGGAAAGCTTATAGTTTTTTCAAATTGGGATATATCTTGAACAAATTGACCTACATTACTTACATTCATAGAAATTGGGAATGTATTTTTGTAGCAAATTTATGATCATAAACAGATTGATTTTTGGCTTCTTTTTTGGAGTGTTATCCATCATCTGTGCACATTACTGTATAGCAAAACTTGTTCTTGTTCTTTTTTCTTAAATTACTTCTGATGCCAAAAAATCAGATTGTGTGGTTTTCTTCTGTACAGTATTTCCTGTATCATGAAGTTGAGGAAAACAGTTTCATTCAATTAGGGGGGGGGACTTATTCCTAATTTTTGATGAACTGGTGAACAAATAACTTCCCAGTGAAGGCTATGTGAAAACATCATACAGTACAATAACATGTGGACATTCTGACATACAGTACAGAGACAAGGTTTAAGTACCAATCATGTCCACATATTTGGGTCTCACTATTGTAGTCATGAAATTCTGTGCTATATTGCCGTAGGAAGTTTTTCAACTGCTGCTCAAGTGTATTATAAAATTCCATATGCACTTCTTGAGTCCAATGTTGCATTTATTGGTCTTGAATTGTCCAGCTCATTAAAGAGGGCCTCAGCTTTTTCACCACTGCTGATGGTGAAGCATGCTTCAATAATTTTTCAACTGCTGCTGCTCAAGAGTGTTATTAAATTCTATGTGCACTTTTTGAGTCCAATGTTGCATTATTTATTGGTCTCGAATTGTCCAGTTCATTAGAGAGGACATCAGCTTTTTCACCTGAAGCATGCTTCAATAATAAGAGGTCCCTTCCCCCAGCAGCAGCACCAACACTGATGCATCATATCTCCTATACACAACACCTCGCGGGGAATTAAACACAGTCGGACTGCTGCAAGCGTGACGAATCAGGCGGCGTACGGACAGCGGCGGCGGCGGCTGCGGCGCCTCGGATCGAGCAGCAGTATAGAGCCGGTGCCTGTGCCCGGGCCCAACAAACACACAACCCGCGCTTGTGCTGTGCCCCCGTCACTTGGGTAATCGCCGGTCGGGTCGGCGCTTTTTTCTCCCCACCTCGTCTCGTCTCTGGATCGGATCCCGCCGGGTCCCTTGGTTCCTCGTCTCTCTCTGCTGTTCCGGTCCCCGCGCCGATGCGATGAGTGAACCAAGCGCGCGGGTCGCGACTGGATCCGTGCTGTGGATCACGCCGTTTTTTTGTTTGTTCTGTTTTCGTTTTCTTCCTTATTCTTTCGAATGTGTGGCGGCGCTTTCTTGCGCTGCCATGAGGCAGAAGGCAGGGAAGTGCCCGGGTTCAGTTCACCAGCACGCACTGGCTGCGACGGCGGCGCGGTGACAATCGGGTTTTTGGGAGTGGACCATCAGTGCTGCTGCATTATTCGAGTGTGTACGATTTTCACCCAAGTACACCTGTCAAACCAAACCACCCAATATTAAGACGTCCCCACATAAGCCACTAGTTTCCCTTGGCAACTGCTGCCAATTTCTTTAGAAAAACAAATCTTCTCTATGCTGATAAGAACGTTAGAAACCCCATTAAAATACCATCTGTCCATAAGCAAAAATTATTGAAAACTCAAGTATGCTTCTGCCAATTAATTTTGTGTTTGATAGACCACCAACAACATTAAAGTTTCTGAAAGACTCCAAGTAAAAAAATGTATACAGTATAATAAAAAACATGCAAATCGACACATACATGACATAGTTTACTTCTTGGGAATATATTAGCTATACTTAATTCATGCATCCCAATCAGCTTATATTGGTTGTCTTCTAGAAGAAAAAAAAAGTTATACAGTTGAACCTTGCTGAGTCAAACCTCCCCGAGTCAAATACCTCCCTAACTTGAATTTTTTTCAAGTCCCTGTCTGGATTCCCTTCACAACAATTCGTTAAAAACCTCCCTAACTTGAAGTATTTTTCTCTCAAACCTCTGTAAGTCAAATTTTCTGATGCCTTTTGGTTATTATTTCCTTGAAATATGAAAGAGAAGATCTATAAAAAAATGAGTTTATGCGTCTTGAAATGAAGTGAAAGACTAATTGAACAAATGAACCCCTGCCTCAAAGTTCAGCAAGCTGTAAACTCATTAAGAAGCAAATTTAGGCCCAGAATTGCCTCATCTACAATTTTCCATATGTTTTTATTTGTTTTTCCTTGTAGTAGAAATGTTTGCTTCCTTTACCAAAAACCTTCAAAAATCAAAACCTTCCTAAGTCAAATTTTTTCCGAGTCCCTAGAAATTTGACTTTAGAGGTTCAACTGTATTTAATATCCAGCTTGATTTTCATGTTATTTCAGCTATTTCATGAACCAAAAATCCCTTTAAATCCCTTTGTGCACTCATGTCTATGCTGTGTTAGGGCTTGGTGGTGATTTTGTGTGTCCCTTGCCCTTCATTAACTCTGACTAAGCCCTCTTTTGTGATATTTTTTGGTGGGTTTCAGGTTTCAGAAGACCTGTACCGTATTTTCGAAAAAGCAGAACTTATATTTTTGTGCTGAGAATGAGTGACTCCAAAAATGTTAAAAAAAAAAGAATTGCGGAGCTGGATTCATTGAGATGAAAAGAGCTTCTTGTTTCCATAGCAACAAGTTGTTCTAATGTGAATCAAAGTTTGGATTCAATTTTCTTTGTCCAACGAAAGACCGATTTTTCGAAAGTTCTCGGTCTTTGGATTTTGCAATATCGCCTTATTTCTGCTGCTTGTCCATAAAAAATCCAAGGAATTTTTATTTCCATCATAGTGATTGTCGAGGTTAATTTGTCAATTTCCTCTTTTTCAATGCACCGTCTCAAATATGTGATGCGGAAAATCTTCTTGCCAAGTCCAGCGGAAATTTTCGCATTATCGCTCGTTAACCTGGGATCAGCGGCGTTGTCTCGACGTCTTTGATGGTCGATTTACCGGCAAAAAATTGGTTTAATGAACCGATAAAATTTTCGTTATGCGAGGCTAGATGTGTCATCCAACTGTGAAAAAGTATTTTTTTATTTCCTTCCGGCGAGTAGGAACTGTATAGGCGCTATCCATCTTCGTGTGTCAGATTTACAGTATTTCCGCAGTATAAACATGATATGACGAAGAACCCGATGCAGCTCCTTCCAAAAAGTCAAAATTCTTCAAATTTTCCGCCATTCATTGTTCAAAATTGTTCTTTGTCAACCGAACTATAGGGCCATTTATAATGTTCGGAAGCAGCATCTGAGAAGACGTGCCTTTTGTTAAAAAAAAAAAATTAGATCTTATTTCTGTTGAGAAAGAGTGACGCAGAAAATGAAAGAAAATGAAATTTGACGAAAATATTCATTGAAAGCTAATCAAACTATTTTAAACATAACTATCACGTCATTGTTTATAGTTTAAAAAGTCAGCAACACGGACGATATGTTAAAAATTACACATGCAGGTGCTTCATTTGCATATTGATAATGTTTTGAACCCCTCGTATTTGAGTTGAAGTTCACAAAATAAAAATAAGATTAGCAGCACCAATAACGAAAAAAATACATTTATAGAAACGACGCTGAAATTGTATTCGAAAATAGAACCACACTAGGAAGATGGTTTTCAATTGAGTACTGAGTATACTGACTGAATTCAAAGATTTTTTCCTGATTCTGGCAGATCATTGTTCTTTCAATGTGATGTAAAAATGTTTACCCCAGCAAAGATTGTTTGGAGCATCAAGTACTGCATTGGTTTCTATAGGTTACTGCGAGTATTGTTTCAATCGCGAGACTTGTTATTTCAGCTATAGTACTGTACTTTGTTTCCTTTCCATATAACAATGGTGTCAGTATTTCGGATCATATGGATATGCAATACTGTACTTTATTAGCACTCCGCAGCATCGATGCGTTTCACGCATTGAATTCTTTTTATTAATCTCCTTCGTTCAAAATACAGTGCAATACAAAAAGTTTCAGCATGAGAAACACTTACAAATAAAGGAATGCACTTGATGATATTGAGCAACTTATTGAAAGAAGGACGTCACAACGTTCCACTTACACGTAAGTCAGACCTTTATATCGATCATTACGCAGCAAAAATCGCAAGTGCTTATTTAACCATCACCAGTAAACGTACTGATCTAGTGAATGACTTATACCTATAAAATGAAACCTTGAAATGTTTTTAAAAATTGCATCCGTACAACGACAAAAATCGGTTCAAATATTTAATTCATACCCGAAATAATAGAACTTAGGAATCAAAACTAAGTTGAAAATAAGTTGAACTTTAAAAATACGATATCCTGCTTGAGTTTTCAATCTTAAAATTTTTCGACTTTCAAATACTCTTCGTCCGCCGTCGATTTTCTTTCGCGAAGAGATTGCATGACTAAAATCGTTGAGAAAGATGCAATTAATTTATTATTTATTTGGATAAATAATTAATTTGGATTTTTACGTGTGAATCCCAGGTAATTCAGAAAATATTTTAATTAGTTTGCAAGTACGCATATAAAAGATTTCTTATTAATAAAAGAAGCTATCTGTCTTGTTGAGGGTCATTCGCGGGAAACAGTATCATTTCAATGTTGATGTTCAACGGTAATAATTACTGTATTTATATAGCTTTTGATAATTCAAAAGATTATCTGGGAAAAATGTTTCTTATATGATTGGCTATAAAAAAGTTCAAAGGCTTCGAACGCAACTGCCTTCAAAGTTAAAATATAATCTTTAATTCAAATATATTCGCAGATGTGAACAGATTCAGAGTGCTTTACGGCCTTATTCACACTAACTTATCGAATTGTTCTGAAAATCTCAACTTTAAACTGAGGATGAATGAAGTTTTTGATAAAAATCATTTCGTGTCACGTCCGTTACAAAAATCATGATTCTTTATTCAATGCGTTTCTGTTTTGAGATGAGTTTTGGCAACGTATTCACAGTGATTTTATCTTGTGAAGGGTTTTATTTGTCATCTCGTTCATGTCCAAGAGTTACTGTACATAATGCTCTGGAAGAATTTGATAATTCTTGAAGTTCAATGAATTATCATCATATTCATCAAGCAGCAATAAATGAACGATGATTAAAGTCATCAAATGCATCATTGTGGTCATCCAAAGTACTCAAAAACTCCATCAGCAACAAAAGTTTACCCGGCAAATGGACGGGTAAATATGTAAACTGATATTTGAATAGGATTAAAATTAGTAATCAGTCGAAATTCCTGACGGTAATGGCCTGGCGGTATCAATTGAACACAGTATCGTGCACACACATTTCCGCAAATTTTGAAATGCATTCGCACGCATTGCCAGTCGATCAGGGGGAAATAGATCTACTCAAATTAAACTTTTCAATTGATATACAGTAATCGAAGTTTGTGTGCAGTTAATTGAATGTTCGATCAATTGGAACCATTGATTTAAAAAAAACCTCCAAACGGTTACGAAAGAGCGTCTTTTTTATTTATTTGTATTCTTATACTGAATGCTGTACTGCGTTATTCATAATAATGATGAATAAGTTCATGGCTGTTGAATAAGCTGATGCTCAACAGTTGAGCGGATGACTGAGCAATTTCCCCAGCAGGCATCGACTGCAAATGGCGGGATTAAAAACAGGAAGAAAAGGAGACTGCAACATTGAATTTGGTTTTCTTTCTCAAAATACTAAATTTGAAAAAAAAAGAGTCTCGTGGATCGAGTGAGAGAATTTTGCATCGTGAAAATGATGGATGGGATTGGGACCCTCTTCCAACCGTCGCAGTCATCTCGAGTCCTGTGCTTCCTCCAATGCTGTTATTTTGGGTTATGTTCCTTTTCCTGCTTCTTCTTCTTCCTCTGGTCCACTTTTTTTTTTACTTTTAATGTATCATCCGGTGTCACGACACACTATAGTGGCTGCTGAGTGCCCTGGACAAAATAATGTGGTCGAGTGATGGAATCGATTTTTCATCGCCGCTGCCTGCGGCGGAAAGCTTCCGACGAGGAAACAAAAAATAAGATATCAAAAAATAAAATGAAATAAAAGTTAATAATAAGTGCGGCTCTGTGGTCGAAATGCGACTCGGTATCAGTGGGCTTCTGCAATTTAGTTACAGGAGATCGCTTTCAGATGAGGCTTTGCTCCGAATATTTAAGATTTGTCTTGTTTCAAATGCGCCGACGTTTTGTACTCCTGATGATGAGTTGGGAATTTTCGTGATCCAAGCATAATGGCCTTTGAGGCTTTTAAGGTTTCAATCCTGACGGATGTGTAATTGTTCGCCTCGCCACGCCTAGTTTCTCAAAGGGCTATCTCGGAGATCGAACACCGGCCCTGTATACTTTAAATATGATTTAAAAAAAGAAAGAGTACTGTTCGGAAGAGCAGTATTTTGAGCAATCCTTTCTTTGAGCCTCAGTATTTTTTTTTTCTTCACGCGATCCGTATACAGTATTTGAAGATAGTCTGCAGATTAAATACTCAAAACGCCCCCATATTCAGAAAATTTTGTAACTCGATCGCCGGAGGTGATTTCTGATCATTTCACCGTTGATTGCAGTTTATTATTTTGAAAACTTCAGCAATTAATTCATCTTCAAAAATTCTTCCGTTTTCGAAAGCCTGATGATTGAATACCGGATTTTCGAAGCAGCATGTTTCGTACAAGAAATTTTGCAGTCAAAGTAAGAAAAATATCTAAATAAAGAACGATGTGTCGAATAAACCCATTCAGATTATAAAGCATATAAAGGAAATCAACGCCTGGGTCCTAATTTAGAACGGGTTCATTTTTTTAACTGCTTGATTTCATTCAATTAATTATTTTTCAACCCAAATGCATATTATACTGGTCATTAATTATAGAATTAACAGAGAGTTGATTTTCATTGATGGTAATTGAATTACGACTGACTTTTTGTGCTGTATATAATCACACGTCTTTTGTACAGGAGCATGGAGGAATTTAACGTGCTTGAAATGCAGAAATAGCATTTATTTTAAAAACCTAATTTTGTCATGACCTTCGTGAGATTTGCCGAATCGGCAGCAGTGCTAATGAAGGAACGAGTACTTATACGAAATTTTCCTTTGGTGCGTCAAGTTCACGTATCTCACTGCATATTATTTAAAAATTCCACTAAATATTCAGACATTTTTGGTTTAAAAAATATTAAATAAAAATGAAGAATCGTTCATTCAAGACTTTTTTCAGGAACGAGTTATGCTGCTTGTGTTTAATTCCCCATGGTGTGTCAAGCTCGAGTATCTCATTGAATATTTTTAAAATTCCACTAAATATTTCGAAATTTTTTTCGTTGAAAATTTCAACATCCTCTTTTATTTTGGTACTGTATATTATTATTGACATTTAGCAATACTTTGCTGTTTTTCCATGATGCCTCGGAAATAACGCTTGAGAACAAAGTAGATTAGCTCAGCAAATTAAAGTTCAAATTTAAAAAATTGCAGTAACCCGTTTTAGTTTAAATCGTAAAAATTCTGGGACCGATAAAGATATTGAAAGAGGTCTTGTGAAATTCTGCAAATGGGTTTTTTTTTGGGGGGGCTCAGCCGGGATTCAGACTTGAACACTTTTCTTCATGAGAATCTTTCATTGATATCAACACCAACACCAACATTGATAAGGCCTGAAAAATCTTGATTTTGCTATGATTTTAAAATCTGGAAACCAACAACGAATATTTCATAAGCATTTAAAGTATTGTCAGCCCTTGGACTGCCTAAGAATGTACAAAGCGTACATGAGTGAAAGAAATATTTTCCTTTTAGAGTTCGGGCGCTTTTCTAACTCTCGATTTAGTCCCAATTTTAGCATAACTGAAAAGTGTTTGAATTTGTATCAGATTATTATCATTTATTTCACTGTGAAAATTACACACAGCATCTGCGTTCATCCACCAACGTTCCAAAATGGGAAGCTGAAGCCGTACAAATCTAACGTAAATCAATTCTACTCAGATGTCAACAAGTCTGTTGAAATACTGTATTTTAAAAATGAAACTCGGTGATATTTTGTAAGAAGGGGTTAGAAAACCTGAACTATCATGAACATTTTTCCATGTTTTCTTCCGAATTTCGCTGCTAGTGCCGCAAACGTATTTTGCATTGGTGAATTTTTGTCGCGAATCGATCGACAAATCTCGCGTCTGAATCAGATTAAAAAAAATATATATAAAAACGCATAGTGTTGATCAACCCACGTCGAGAGGAAGTAAAGAAGGAATTTTCAGAGTCCCTCTCGACATCCAGTGTGACTATGGCGACGACGTCGCGTTCGTCGCAAGTAAAAAACAACCGGTCGACGGGCCA
>CAJPEX010006813.1:0-11590 GCA_905338405.1 Notodromas monacha | reverse complement strand
CATTCAAAACGAGCCGAATGACGAATTGAAGGAATGGTGCATGCAATCATTCACTCTCGAGGTCTCGAATAAACGTGGAAGTTCTGGAAAAGTCCATCGTTTACCACCTTGGCAACGCTGATACTGTGTAGCCGTGCGCATTTAGGAACAATCTCGTCAATCACCCAACAGCAGCCGATGAAGTGGGCTTCTATATAAGTTGCAAGCAATTGATTTCCGGGAATCTCCGAAGGAATACATGTAATTAGCTTTCTTTCGCGTTACGGTTATACGATTGCTTAAATTTTAAAACTTTAAAAGTATTTTCTATTATGTTATTTTGCAAATTGCTCTGAAATACCAGTCACTAAATGCGAATAACCTCTCTTTCTTTGCAAACTTTTCCTTCCATTCCGGAATGGAAATGAAACCTACGAAAAGTGTCGCACATGGAGAATATCTGGGCATATTCGAGGATGAAGAACGGGTTTCAACATCAGCAAGTACATGCTTTGTTCCTGTGCCATTTTTAATTTTCTTTAATCACAGTGCCGGAGATATCCACGAAAGTTTTTTAATCTTAGTTCAAAGTTTAAAATGTTGATTCCGGTTGGTGGCATGCCAAAATTATCGAAAAGTGCTAGATGGGTTTGTCAAGACTATTCATTGCAACACTTCCACTTTGGGGGTTTTATATGGAGCTATCATAATTGATTGATCAAATCAACAATCACTGCATGTGGTTAATACGGCATAAAGAAATAATATTTTACGTCAATCACGAATGAAAAAATTCAAAAGATTTTGACACTCTATTTTTTGATTGAATAAAAAGAAGTGATGATACGGCAATATTTCATGGTCAAAGCAGTGATGAGGATTTGCATACAGTACTGTACAATATTTTATGTCATTCATTTTATGTTGCTGTCTACCTGAATATAATTTCCAGGCCACAAAAAGACATATTACCGCTTCATACAGTTTACCTTTCCAACCAGAGAATTATTCTGATTGAGGACGATGCTGAGATATTGTGTGAAATAATTTTTTTTTCGAAATTATAACGTTATTGCTTGTATTTTTTACGAAATTTGAAAAATATTTTCAGGTACCTGAATTGAAAAACAAACATAGTACGCATAAAACGCAAAAAATGATTTGTTAAATGATCACTTAGTTGAACACGAAATACTGTACCATATTTTAAAGTAAAATGAAACTCACGAAAAGTAAATCAAAACATTTTTTCATGCCACATCATCTGTGATCTTAGTTGTTCTCGATCCCGGAATATTATTGCAAAATCACCATGCGTTGAGAGTTTAAATTCCTTTCTTCAATCAAACGAAAGAAAACATTCAAAATCATTTCAAGATCGAACTGCACTCGAAGTTCCTGGAGGGATTTCCCGTACTCGTATAAGTCCCGCCTGCAGTCCTTCCATATCATTGGACAATTTTAACAACGAACCGTTAATTGTCCTCAAATTTTCAATGGATTTTGTTGTCAATTTTCGTTAAATTTACGCGAAATTTCGAAAGAAATGCCCTTTCCGTTTCAGCGAATCTGAGCTTCCTGATCAGCTTTCTTCGAGCTCGCTTCATTGTCAGATTTTGAATCTTGATTTTCGCGAGAACTTTTCCCCAATTTTCCTACAGTGATCCTCTTTTCTATGTCATGTAACGATTCCCCTTTAGTTTCTGGCATGGCGACCAAGAAAAATACGGCTGAAAGAAAGCAACACTCCAGAATGTCCCCGACAGTGTTGCAATATCCATGGTGCAGTAGAAGGTTTCCAATGCCCTAAATGCGAACCCTTTCTTGAAGAATTCGAGAATTCCATTCGCTGAGTCTTTAATTTGCAAAAGAACAATTTTTCCCGGAGGGGTAAAAAAAAATATCTGCCATATAGTCTTGAATAACAAAACATTTTTCAGTCTGCAAATATTTTACGAAACTTCGCCAGTATTCCGCCGATTTTTTTTTTAATTGGCAGGTCCGTGTGGCCGAAAAGGTTGGGTAATACTGAAAAAATATCCTCATTGTTTTTGGAAATATTGTAGTTACTCATGGAACACGGAATTGTCGGAAGAATTTTTACAGACAAGTCCAACATCTTATTGAACCAGAACTAATTCGACCTACAAATTCGGGATCCTTTTATGCACATCAAAAGTGTTCTTATTTTTCCCAAATATGCGTGATTCACAGTAAATTATCTTATTCTGATGTATTTCATTATCGGACGCATGCTTCAATAGCTTTTAGAAAAGCTGAAGGTGTGTCTCAGTGAGGTGATCAATGCATCATCTTCGCGTGGAAAAACGCGTTAAATTCACTGGTATTTTCCATACTTGAGACGCTAATTTTAAAACAATAGGATATTGTCTATTTTTTTTCAATCAACTGCAGTTCATTGAGTACGCTCGAGCTACATCCGAGCATTCCGAGGTCTGACTCATCGGATACTGTATTCATATTCAGGAATTCTTGTTTGACTGGCGAACATCTCATGAATGACGTCAAAGAATATTTATCGTCCTCGTAAAAACATCATGGCAGGTTTTACAAGACTTTATACACACAAAAAGGGATATTTTCAACAATGTATTTCTTCAATGCCGAAGTAGAAGACTGACTGATGGGGCCCGAGATGTGGACGTAATTCCTGCTCAGACCTTGTTTTTATATTGGAGCATTCGCATTTCGGATGACTCAGATCACGTTTTCCCAAAGTAAATATTGCATTTTTACAAAAATCTTTTTTATTCATTTTATATCACTGTCCACGAGAAAAACAAAATTGAAAATACTGCAAATAAGCCTCATTCTTTAATTCATGATTCATTTTACACTTGAGGCTGGAACCAGCGAAAGATCGCAGAAGTATAAAGTTTACAATTACAGTATATCTCAGAAACAATACAATGGCTTGGCACATTCTCTGTCAATCGATTCAACAATTTCAGGTCTGTGGAACGAATTGAATCCCGGTTATTCGTCACCTCATTTAGAAATTATCTGAGAGTCCAGCACAACCGTCTTCGCAGTATTCTTCGTTTTGTTACAAGTAAGCCTCTTTTCTATGTCTTGCAAAGATTCTCCTTTGGTTTCAGGCATGGCTGACAAAAAGAACGCCGCCAGAATGAAACAACAAATGGCGAAAATCCAGAATGTTCCTGGCGGCTTTGCAACTTCCATGAGATGATAAAAAACTGCCAATGCCACAAATGTGAACCCTTCGTTGAAGAAGCTGAGAATTCCGCCAGTGACGTCCTTGATTTGCAGTGGGAGAATCTCTCCAAGAAGCACAACAATTATTGATGCCAATCCCAGGGAGTAGCTAATCATGGATGCCGACAGCAGCACAAGCGGAAGCCAATTGTACCTGAATGCATAAAAATGACACCGAATGTCCGTGAAGGTAATGAATGATATCTAGATGATTCTTAAATATCGAAAAAAGACCTGCGTCGAAAATATTTTCAGATGATACAAAAATTCAGTTTTATCATGCATGCTAGGGCAAGATTATGGGTTGTTGCCTCTTACATGTGTTTTTAACCCTTATTCTCTGGCAAAGGTTTCCTTCCCATGGCAGGACCAACTTGGGATTTTCTGGGGTTCTGCTGGACCTGTGTTTAATTTTTGCCAATGACCATGAAAGCTTAGCCAGGCCTGTGGGCTTTGGCAAAGTCGGACTTTGACTGGGGAAAAAGTTTGTTCAGATTTCCCTGAAGTCTTACTTTTTCTGCAAATCTAGCCCTCCTTCTGGCACCAAAAATTAAGGATCGAAAGCCTCCCAATGACAAAATTAATACAGCCAGCGTATAAAAAAGCTCAGCCTTGGAGACGGATTTTTTCAGTGAAATTTTTCTGTGATTAAAAAAAACCATCAGAATTTTTCCTGACTTTGCCCTGGATGCACTGTCCTGCATATTTTTCTTAAAGCTGTTGATGCAGTCACCAAATTTTGCAGAAAAAGTACAAGGGTTGAACTTAAACATAGAATGAAAAATGCAAATGCTCTCATCCTTGAACTGAACTCAGGAGCAGGAAGCCATTGAACAGTACTCATTTTCAGATTTTTGAATAACAAGCAATCAAATCTTCCTCTTTTTATGAGCATTTTAGATTCAAAAAAAGAGTGTTGGTCTCTCTCTTCTGAGTTCTGACACAGAGCTAGGATAGTTTTGCAAAATTTGCTGCAACAGAACTCAGGCTTTGCAACTTGGGGTATTTTGTATTGTGCCAAAGAGCAGAGACATTGAAAAAACACATGAACATATTCCAAAAGGAACCACTGTCAAAAGGTAGTATGACTTTTTCTATGCCAGTATAAAATTTTTCCATAAAAATAAAAATAAATCCTTGTTGGGTGGCATTTTTTCTGTATTCCTATTATAGGCTTAGCAGTACACTGAAGATTTCTAAGTTAAGAAGATTAAATCTTCTCAGATTTTTGCTGACATAAGCCTTTTTGAAGCAGGTGCACTCTGGTGACCTTTGTTCAAAATATGAAGTACCTGCATAGGCTAAAAAGGATCCTGACTTAGCCATGGGATGGAAATTAGGCTGCCAGATTCTGAGGATAAACCTCAGACAGCAACAGCCTCCATCCCACAGCAAAGTCACGACTTTTTTTTGCCCATATAGGCACATACCAGTTTGACCCAAGGTTGCTGAAATGTGCCTGGGTTGAAAATGCCCAAGTCAGGATACAATTGGAAACGGCAAATCCTTTTGTTTTCAAAAATATAATATGCTAATCCAATGCTGGAATGCAGGGAAAAATTCCACTGAGCAAGGAATTATTTTAGAAAAATTAACTGCTAGCATAAAAAATTCATTGGACTTTTTTCCAACTAAAGGCCTTGGTTTTCAGATGAAGTTCTTTTTATTCCAGTACTATAAATCTAGGTAATACAATTTCGTGAAAATGTCTACACCTTCCTGAGGAAGACTTATAAATGTGGATAGATCAACAGAGGCCAAGTTTGGTATGTCTCTTTTTTCTTCTTTTTTGTCTTAGCAAAGTCAATTTTGGCTTGAAAAAGTTCTCACTTTGGGTAGTCTTTTTTTTGCATGCCAACTGACAGAAAAACATTGAAGCATTTTTAAATGAATTTTGTTTAGCCCTTCAAGAAAATATCGACAGTTGCAAAATTGAGCACTGCAGTTATTGTTGGGGCCTTTGGTCAAAGCAAAATATACTTATTTGTCCAACAACATATGGCTGTGTTTCCACTGCATTGCCGCAGAAATATGCATATGACCACGATAATCACTGGTTTCAGGTAGGCGTAGTTTAAAATATCCTTGATTTTAGTGACGGCTTTTTTAGTCTCCTCCTGGTGGCAAACAGCAGCGGAAAATTCCTTTTCGCAAGGGTAATTTTCACCTCGAAACCACTGGAACGCCTTCTTGGCTTCCTCTAACCTCCCTACGAATTTCACATCATAATCCAATTCAGAGAACAATTATTTACAATCCGAAGTAGAATCATGTAAAGCGACTGAATCTCGAACATTCATTTCGAAAATAATGAGGTAAAAGCAGACAAGTTATGCATATCGACTCTCTCTATACATCGATCTTCATCACGATTTTCTCTGGGCATGAAGATTTTTTCGTTGCTCCATCGGGTTATTTCCCCATGTTCTACGGGTTCTCTACAACGAAATTATCAGTACAACAATTTATTCAGTTCCTTTTTGAATTTCGTTGCAGGGAGAGTCTCTCTGTAGTTCCGAGCGAAAACTATGAAAAGAGAGCTTTCAGATACGCGTGCTGGACACCAAAGTTGGGCGCATGGCAGTTCAAAAAATTTCACAGATTTTAATTTCAAAAGAAGTTGCGATACTTCAGGGAAAAAGGGCTCACAATTCTCGCAGAAAGCCACCCGGAAATCATACGTTGATGCTTTAACTTTCTCGTGTGATTATTGGAGAAAATCTTTGAATCCATCATCAAAACGATTTTCTTGGAATACCTTGAGAGATGAGCCAAACGTGTGATTCTGGAATGAAGATTTGCACAGGAAGGAGAACCAGGGAGACAACAGAGTTGAGCATGGCCAAAGCTTGCCAATCCANTATTGGAGAAAATCTTTGAATCCAGCAGCATCAAAACGATTTTCTTGGAATACCTTGAGAGATGAGCCAAACGTGTGATTCTGGAATGAAGATTTGCACAGGAAGGAGAACCAGGGAGACAACAGAGTTGAGCATGGCCAAAGCTTGCCAATCCAAGAACAAGGCAAAAATATACATAAACAAAGCTCCAGCCATGTACAGAACGAAGCCGAACGACAAGAAGCGTCCTCTGTACTCTGGATGTGCAATTTCCCCTATGAACGTTCTTCCAATGGAAACTCTGAAACATTTGATATGATGAGAGAAAAATGTTAACCGACGATTCAAAATTCACTATTGAAGTAGTGCTTGTTTATTTATGCGTATTTTCTCAATCTTCATGTTGAAACTTGGACTTTCTGATAGACACACTTGAATATGTGAGTAGGTGGACTTCAGGAGGCTGTATTAGATAGAGCAGTGTTCCCCAACCAGTGGACCGCAGACTGGTGCTGGTCTGCAAATGTTTTTTGCTGGTCTGGGGGAAATTGTCTGCAGTATAATAACATGATTAGAAGTAGCAATGAAGTGCATCATCTTTATCCAAAATTTCAATAAAACCATGGCATTTGAAATTATCTGATGAGAAGTAAAAGTTGGCTTTTCTCCCAATGCTTTATAGCCAAATTTTAATTTGCTGAAATAACAGATTTTTATTTGTTCGATTCCAACAAACCTTTCTTTAAGCCCACCTTCCTTATTCATTGGTGACATTTCGCTATAACTGCTTCATTAGTTCTTTATTTTTAAAAAAGCCAAAACTTTTTGAATGCATGCCATAAAGCCTTTAAAAAAGAACTTTTTGGGTAAGGGTACACTTGAGGAAGCTTTGCCATTCTGAGGACAAATTTTGGGAAATTTTCTGGTCCCCAAGAAAAATGTTTGCGAATTTGCCCGTCAGTGGTTCCAAAAAGGTAAGGGAACACTGAGGTTTGGCCACAATATTAAAATGATGTGCATGCAAGCTTCAATGCAGCCTATATTCAAGATACAGTCAGTTGAACCTCAATACCACAAACCTCACCTAGTAAGGATTATAGAATCTAAATACCTTCCTATTTAGATTTTTTTTCAAATGTTGGTCTGCATTCCCGTAGAAAAAATGCATAAAAAACCCTGCCAACTCAAGAGCTTTCCACTTCTAGCCTCCATAACTCAAATTTTCTGAAGGCCTTTGGATTTTATCTCGACACATGAAAGAGAAAAGGAATGAAAACATAACTTGATTTGCTTTGAAAGAAAATGAAAGACCAAATCTACAAATAAACCCTTGCATCCAACTTCAGCATCCTGTCAACTCATTTCAGAAGCAATTCAATGCCCAGAATATCATCCAGTACAATTTTCTGTAATCCTTTTTTCTCTCCCTCAACAAAAATGCTTGTACCTGGAAACCTGCCAGACTCCAAATTTTTTTCCTGGTCCCTCACTTAAGTTCGAGTTGAAGAGGTACGACAGTATTATACAGCATTTATTGTATTTGAGTGTATGCGTACAATATCAGTCCAAGAGTCCAAATTCAAATTGTTACGTAATCATCAATCCAGCTGAGCATCTCGTCAAGTTTCACTGCATTCCAATAATCGCATCTTCTTTTCCAGAAAATGGTCTTGTAAATAATAATCTAAACATATCCTCTTCTCATCAGGCATGGGAATCACAGTCAGTGGGGAGGTATTAAATATTTTTCAGAGGACAGTTGGATGATTATAAAGCCGTATTCGCTTTTCCAAAGCAAACATTAAGTTTGCAAAACTGTTTCTTCATAAAATCGCTACTCATCATCATTCGGATGCGGACTACAGTCGCGTAATCTGAACATTATTCAGCTTGAAGCTCTTCACAAGGAATTTATCTTTCTTTAATGCTCTCATAGTAAGCTTTCTATCAGGAAAGATGAGCAACATACCTTACCTGACTCCTTGAGCAAACCCACATAACATTTGGCCTGCAAGCATCACGTAAAGGTCAGTGGAAAACACCATCAAAATCCACCCGATGGCACACGGGAACTGGAGGCAAATGTTCGGCCACTTCCGGCCGTAACGTGTCGACAAGAAGCCCCCAAAAATGGTGCCAACCATGCCAGCAAAGTTCAATGTACTACCTGAGAAGATAAAGTGTCACTCAGGAATATCTGAAACCTATACACAGAGAAAAAAGTTCGAAAACAAATTTTGTTTCATTGCAGAATGATTCAGCTCTTGAAAAACTTTCAGAACTCACCAAAAAGTCCCACTTCTTGATCCGTGATCTTGAAAGGAGCATTTCCTGAATCGCCTTTCGATTGCAAAGAATCAAGTCCTACCGACGTGTAACCAACGTTCAGTCCCATAGAAAATCCATTTGTGCATCCTATTGAAGCTGCCAACATCTGAAGAAAATTGTATGACTCTAAGAATTCTTTTGCAACATTTCGTGCGGACAAAAAGCTTTTTCGTATTCATTTTACCTGACGTTTATACGAAGATTTCGGGGGCTTTTCTCTGACAATGTCTGGAGAATCGTTGTCGTCATCACAATTTCCCGAATCCATAATAAACTCTTCAAAACACGTTTGTAAATTCAAAAAAGTAGGAATCATGACAGATCACTGGTTTCAAATAATGTTCAAGGAAAACAAAATTGGCCGCACAAATTGTTCACATTTGAAAGTTCTTGTTTTTAAGGCAGAAAAAGTTCACGAAACAGGCTCTTCTATAATTTTAATTCGATTTTTCCAAGCTCCTATAATTCACGTACTTAAATAACGCAAAGTACTTTTTTTGCAGATTTAAAAATCTGTTTATTCATGTTTCATTGTGATGATTTATCATTAGGTATACCGGCTTATTTTTCCATCTAAAAAATAATTATCATTTGTTTCTACCTTGCCATTTCGATTTTCATTAGATTCTCACTATAACTTCCTGGAAGTCACACAGCAAAGGGAAACTCGCGTCTTTCACTCAGCCTCAACAACAATTTTCAATTGTTTTGTCGTAGAAAAAAATCCTCAGTTTGAGGGACAGGAAAGAGGCTGCCGTCAGCTCAACCAACGAAGCCCGGAGGCAATTATTGTGGCTCTGATGGCATTGAACGAGGAGTGGACTGGAACATTGGGAAACCTGTTAAGGATGGTCTGATCGATTATTCCTATACGAGAGCAGAATGCATAAAATAGCCATAAAAACAGTAAAAAGTGGGTTAGGCTTCCAGGCTGGATGGACACTTGGTCATCAGAATGGGTTTCAAGCATGTGTGCATTTCGCAGAGATGATAATGAAAAAAAATCGTTAGGATATTGCTTTATTGGTTCTACTTAGAATCGGTTATTTTCGTTTTGAGAGAGCAATTGAATTGAAAAGTCGAAGCAATTCCGGAACCGAACATTTCATGAGAGATATTGAAAAATTTCAAAAACAGGTTGACACGGGGAGAACATACCAAGAATATAGCACATTGAAGGTTTTTTTTTATCCTCACCTCAACTTATATTTTAATTTAAAAGTAGTCTTAATAAAACTTTCAGTATGAGGGATCACTTCTCTTATTGCTTTATCCTTTCAACCATAACATATTTCATGTCACTTTTTGGATTTTGGATTTATATATTATATGCAAATTTGTTTTTATTCGCCCATGTGGCATTGTTCCTTGTGAATTGGGCCATTTGTTTGCCATCAATTTACACAATAAATCCTCCTGAAAGGAGTAGGAATATATATTCAAGGTGTCCCCTTCCCCGCAATGTATGTTCTTGGCCACAAACCCATGGAAGATTGTCAGTTTATTTGTTTTTACAAAATGTGCATTTATCACCTGTTACTTCGTTTCATTTCAATAATGTCTAACTGTACTGGCATGAATAAAGATGTGACTTCTCATTCAGTTTCCATGACAGGGATGCAGAAGAACCCTTTATCCACAGCGATTCACAGCCAAAGCCATTCTGCCGGGAATTGGAAACCTGATCAAATTGGTTTTTAGTTCTTCAGTACCCTCTCAAACTGTTCTCCAGCATTGAAAAGTAAGAAAATAAAAGAAATAACTTGCCCTTTCCTGTTTTTTTTCTGGTTCTATTTCTTTTCCAAATTTGATCCCTCACAATTTTTTTTCGCTTTCCTGCATGCGCATTTTTTTGAAAATAAAAGTAATATTTCTTCGTAATATAACTCAGAAGAGTCTTGAAAAAATATCAAGCAGACAAAAAAACGACAAAATACCACGTGCCTGAAGTGAAAACGAGCACTGGGAAGGCAGCAAAATTTTCAAAACTCGAGACAGTCACCCTCGTAAACGTTTTAATTTCAGACGGTTCCGCAGAGCAGCGGCCGCTCTACGAGGCAGATTTTGGCCACAGCTAGCAGCAGTTCTGCAAAACAGTCGCACTGCGATAAGGGTGTTTGCAAGGCTCCTTTGCACTGAAAAAAAATCTGGAAGACTGCGGAAGTTAACCTGAGTACCCATGTTCACTTCTCAACTGACGCATATACGCGTCACTTACGTAACACAGCGCCACTTACGTAAGACAACGCCACTCACTTTATGAAAATTGTTCACTCCCTCAGAGTTAAGACACGCTCCCGGAATCAGACACTTGTTTGTCCTCAGTTCACGCACTATGAGTTTATTATACAGGATGCAGCAAATATTCAGACAAATTGCAGTAACAAACATATACCTATCATAAACATTCATCTGGTTAACTATACGGTATGCTTCCAGAGTTTCACTTGTCTCTAGCTGAACGATCATGAGATCCGATTCTTAAATTGTCGGGAGTTGGTAATTGTCTAGCAGCTGAGCTTCCATTCAAATAATGCCATGTCTAATTACGCTGTCTAATAAATGTGGTATCAAACCGATTTTTCAACTCAAGATCATAGAACTTGCATTCAGTTTTTGCATGCTGGGTCGCAGTAGACGGAAATTATAATACTGTCCTGTAGAATTTCTCTGTTTTCATTGTACAGTGATCCAATCAAACCAACATAACAAGTAGAGCATTCAGCACCCAGGGAAATATCCTCAAAAGCTGTAAGTTCACATTAATTTCTGAAAGAGGCTTCAAGACAAACTCTTCGCCTATAATGAGGGCCAAATAAAAGTTCATTGAAGAATTTTTAAAATGCCAGTTCTAAGTCTTCTAACACAATTCAATACACTTGTCAGAAAAAACAAATGTGCAGAAACCCTTGTAACCCAGAAACTGATTTCCTTATTTATTCTTTTCCCCTCTCTTATTTGGGTTGAGATCTCTTCTACAAGGTTTTCGGTTCCTTGCAGCTGTTCCCTCTTGTTTTGGGGTTCCCTTCTTTTCGCGTCAGCCCGCATTAATGCGTGACGCCCGTTTATGTTCTCCTCCTCAATAGAATCGGGTATTTGTCGACAGTGATATACGACGCCCCTCTTTCTGACGAACTTGCCAATTTAGAAAGAACCTTCTTTCCTGGGAACAAGCGTGTTTATTAAATGTATTTTATATTCATATA
>CAJPEX010006810.1:0-11598 GCA_905338405.1 Notodromas monacha | reverse complement strand
AAGTACCCACACCAATAGGCCTTATTTTTGGATAATAATGGGGGAAAATGACATATATACAATAATATCAATAACACATATAAATACAGTACTCATTTTCAAATGAGCTGCTGATGATGACTGAATAAATATGAAGAAACAATAATACATTATTGGTGACTAATTCTCTCATTAGTCTGTTTGAAATACAGGTGGTGCCCCATCAGCACAATTCAACCATAATCCATTGCTGGGTAAGGGTCAAATTGCAAAGCGTTAAAATTGCAAAGCGGTCAAATTGCAAGACAATGTCAAAGTCAATGTTTACTACATTGAATTTGACATTTTGAGTCTCTCTGCAGGTCAAATTTCAGGGCAATATACGTCAAATTGCAAGTCAATGTCCTGGCAAATTTGAACATCAAATTGCAAGATGTTTCAATTGCAATACGGTACCACAAGTATAAAAAATTCACATATGCACAGTAGATAAACTGTTTTTCCTATATGCAATAGCAAACAAGATGCCTTATTAAGGCTTCATTTTTTTTAAATATTGAATTCTTTCCAGGCTGAAACAAAAACAAAGGCAACATTGAGTCACAAAAATGTGTTTACTGTATAGTTCTGAAAGTTGCACAAAAACATGAAATGCATGCCCTTTTTACCAAGAATTTCAAAATGGAAATAAATTCAACTAAAAAGTTACCTGACTGTATGTATGCTGGAAAATGCCGCAGTCTTATGACCTGCTTTTTCAACCTTTTCCTCTCCTTGGAAATGCAACAATAGTTTCAAAAGTTTGAAGTGATTAGCTTCCCTTACTGCTTTTTTTCAGAAAATGTCATGGCATATGGAACAAATTTGTGCCATGTCACATTTTTATTGTCAATGAAAAACTGGCAAGAAATACATAATAATAGTAAAAAATGATAATAGATAAAGAAAATCAGAATAATGAATAAACAAAAAACTTTCAAAAAGCTTTATAAAGATGTTGACTTGCATCATCAGCACAAATTATCCAAGAAAAAAAAAACAAATAAAATATTTAAAAAAATGTAAATAATGAATTGTAGACTGTACTTGTGTTTACTGATGTATATACAGCAGCAGTGAAGTGGAAAACAAACTTACTATGGGGTTGTAGATATCTGGAATTTTCTTCTTGGAGAAAGCCAGGGTGCAGGAGTAGATAAGATAAGGCAGCCAACAGACCAGGAAGCAAGTCAGTACTATGAACAGTGTGACTGCAACCCTCTTTTGCTGCTCAAAGGACTTTTTGAAGTCAAGATTTGTCCTCTCTTGCATCCTGTATTGATGATGATAATTATATTCAGAAAATAAAATAAAATATAATATGTAAATAAGCTCATATATATACACTCAAACCAAATTATTTCCTTTCATATACCCAGCAAATATCTCCTATTGACTCTAAGTCTCTTACCAAATGCTTCATTATCTGATGGGATCATCAATTTAAGATATGAATGCCATTTTTTTTTATTTTCATAAAATAAAATGTACACTGTGTATTTTGGATGAATACCTTTTGCAAAAGCAACTGATAAAGTTCACCTGTTTTTGATGGTACAGTATATAAAAAAAAACGTTCATGATGTACTGATTTATTGCAGTAATAATTAAGCAACATCTTAAATTGCATTTTTGCAATCATCACAAATAAGCCACAAATAAAAGTACATGATAATGATCTTGTATCACCATGCAAAATAAATTTGTCATGTTTATTATTATTGTCAGTTTGAAAAAAATCTGTTTCATGCATATAATTCAACTGGAAGAGGAGTTTTGGTCTTTTAACATGAATTTCCTGTGGATTTTTTTGAACAAGTATTGCAATTCAATTTATTCCAATATGAATAAGATATAATAGTTTGAACATTATTGGGTAAAGCATCCTTTATTCAGGATCTCCAGATTGATGATAATATATTCTTGGTGTTTAGGGTCTAATTGAGATTTAAACGATCACTTAATCATAAAGTTTATGCAGGTAATTTATTGTTTCATCAGGTATATATAAATATATATATTTATTTATTTACGTTTTGATGTGAGTCCTGACAGCCACAAAGATCTTGATGTAGCACACAGTCATGACCAGGAAGGGCACCAGGATGTTGAAGACAGTGTTGGTGAGTGAGTGGAGCAGTTGAAGTGGCAACACTGGCTTGGTGGGTCCACATTGAGTGGATCCCTTCTTGAAGACAATCTTGGTCCAGTTGAAGATCCATGGGGACAGGTTGTACAAGACTGTCCAGCCCCAGGCCAGGGCAATCATCAGCAACACCCTCTTCTTGGTCATGCTCCTGCTGAAGGGCTTGGTGATGGACACACTCTTGTGCACACTGTTTTTTTTTTTTTTTAAGAAAGCAATTCAAATAAGTTCCATCAGGGATTGAAAATTATAATTTAAAGTGCTGCTTCTCAATTCCTTTTCATCATCCCCAAATGCTCAAAACACTTCAAGGTCAGAACCAGCATGAGAGTGAAATAAAATGCATTCTATCTCAACATATGGAATAAATTTACAGTACAGTATTTTCAAATTTTAAAAAATTGTAACTTTTGAGTGACAGCTCTCATGGGAATTATTACTAAATTTTGAGTGCTGCTGTTGCCAACCCCTTTCATCCAGGCTCCTTGCAATTCTTTTGTTCATCCATTGTTATAATTTCTAAATTTGTCAAAAACAGTCACAGTATGAAATTCAGGCAGAATTGTTGGTACAGTATATATTTTTTCTCAAGACCTTCACAAAAATTTTATATTTTTTTTGGTGAAAAAAAAGAGTTTAAAAAAATTCAAGTTCAAGTATTATTTCTCAAAATATGATACACTGAATATACTATACTATCTCAAGTTATGGATGAGCCAACTCTTGCTCAAGCTGATAAGAAAACTTCTGTGGAAAAAATGTGTTGACTGCATAAACAAACAATTTTTTTTAAAGGAAGACTGACTTTTTTTTGGATGGCATTATTAACAAACCTCAAACATTTCCTTTCTATTATACATAAATACAGTCAGACATCCTGTATACAATGGATTTTTGCACAACAGACTGCCTCTGGAGGCCATCTTCCCTCCTGCACAATTGACTTCATCTGCATAACAAACTTTTGTTGGTTTAAAATGTGATGGTAAAAATTAAAATTTTAATTTTTTGATAATTGAATTTGCATAACAGACTTTTCACACAAAAATTAAGTCCATTGTGCAGGGGTTGACTGTACTTAATTGATTACCTTGCTTTTTCCTCAGTTTTTTTATTATGGACACTGTCAACACATACTGAATAAGAGAACAATAAGAAAACATGTGTGTCAAAATTAATGAAAGCATTTTTTCATTAAAGAAAATTGTCAAATTTGCAAAGTACTGTAAAGCATAAATGCATCAAAAGGTGCAAGTATATTATAAAATACATAGTAATAACTCGTCGTGAGTTTTTTTCCCTTTGAGAAGATAAAGTCGTTGTAAGTGTGTAGTACTAAGTAACGTAAAAGGAATATATCTTGTCCTTTTCATACGACCAACCTAAAACAAACCAGGGATTGTGACAGGTTATTTGTTGATTGAGGCCCCTTCCCAGCAGCACATATATATATAACATCAGCAGCAGGGGGTTGTTTGGGACATGAAGAAGAAGGGAGTGGTGGATGTGCTGTGTGAGAGGTCAGTCCTGTTCCAGGTCAACTTGAAACATGTGCTTCCCTGACTGCTGATGGGGGGATTGCATGAGTAGCTGCTGTATGTATATGGGGGAAAATGTCATCCATCTTGTGGGCAACAAAGGGTTATATGATGCACACACACAAAGGACACATGCAGTTTATTCAGGTATAAATTATACTTTTTGGGATGATTCATGCCATGTTCATGGCTCATCAACAAATTCTTCTCATTCCCAAAATTTATATCTCAAATATAAAAAAGCAAATTTGAGGGAGGGAAATTTGTCTGTGCAAATATGGATTTTCTGCATCACCATTTATTATATGCTGTTGGGGGAATGCTTATGGTGGTGCATAACACACCAGAAAAGCCCAACCCCAGGATTATTTTCCACATGCTTTTAGGGTTCATGGGATGTGACCAGCACAAAGCAAACACTGTGGTGTTGACCTGACCTGACCTGGCATGACATGGCAGAGGACAAAAGAAAAGGGGCAGAGATGAGACCTGAACCCTGGCCTTTGTATGCTTTGTTATTCCTTTCTTTATATACATAATATGGAAAAAAGAAAAGGAATAAGGTGTTGGAAACTTTGGCATGCAAATGACTTGCAAAAACATTTTTTTTTCTTCTGTGCATTGGGATAATATCAAAAGTTTATACTTTCAGCAGCAGTTCCTAAATAAGAAGTTGGTGACACAAATTGTGTTTATACTCTTGGGGGGAGTTGGGAAAAGTCTGGATGGCCTTTGTGCAATAATGGCTTTTCTTCTAATATACTGTATATATATGCAAGCTTCCAGCAACCAGGTGAAGTTTATAGGCATGTGTGCTGATGGAAATGGACCAGCAGGTGTGGTCCACCATTTTCCAGGTTATTTACTTTGTGCCTATGCAATCAAGGTGAGTGCAGTAAAAGAAGGGGAGGGGGGATGAGAAATAACATCCCCAGCAGCAGCAGTCCTTGGTATATATTCCTGGTATATAGTTCAATGTCTTATTCTGGAAAAATCCTGCTGGAAAATGTGCCAACCATCACCAAGCAAGTCCATGATTGTTCTTGTAGATATCAGTCAAAATTAAATAATTGCTTGTTTTGGCCAGTGAAAAACAGATTTTTATTCACTGAGGCAAACTTCATCACTTATTGTGGATTAGATTAATGCTAATGAATGTAAATATAAAATTTAAGCAATTACTTGAAATGCAAACAAGTCCTTATACATTTTACAGATTGGGTTGGCATAAAATAATGCATATAAGCAAATTATTTTTATTGATGCCAAATAAACCAGTTATTTACATACCTTTTCAATGCACTTTTGCATATAGGTTTAGTATAGGACACATTATTATACAACAAATGCTATCTTTTAACAAAATTATTCATAGGTCCCCCATCAGTAATAAAAACTACAGTATTTAATTAAATAACTCTATGAAGATAAACTACTGCAACAAATGAATTATTTGTTTTCAAGGGTTTTTCTCACAATCATCAGAATTGTGCTCCAAATTTTTATTCTCTGTCAAAATATAGAAATTCTGGATCATTCCTCAAAATTAATATAGTATGCCATTTGTGCAAACAATTATATAGAGATTATTTTGAACTTATGGAAACTTTTTTTAAATTTTTCTTAAGGATCTTGAAGAGTTGATTCATTATCCTATAATGAAAATTTTGTTATTTTGAATTTTATATTTTTTACATGGCCTGTAACCAAGCTGGAATTTTAAGAAATGAAACCTTGTTATATCATCAGGAAAGAAATCTCAAATTGTTTAGTAGTAATCACATTATAATACAGGTGGTACCTCACAATTTGACCTTTGGCAATTCAACTGTTCCACAATTTGACCATCAAATTTGCAGGGATATTGAGGTTGATTTGCAATTTGACCATTGCCCTGCAATTTGACCTGCTTTGGTCACTTTTTTGCATTATCTGTACTGCTATTTTTGAATTTCACAGTGTCTTGCAATTTGACCCTAGTTTGGCAACAGATTAGGGTTGAATTGAACGGTACCACTAACCTGTAGAAATATAATTACTGTATTTGTGATGGCAAGATTTCACCCACTCAAAAAGTATTATACATCAATCAGCTATTGTATAAAAATTTTGATATTTTACAGCATAATTTGAGCACAGAGAATATTCTTGACATAAATTGCTGTAAACATGTTCACGCTACTATATGCATGTTATTTTGGTTTTTGTAATTTTTTCTGGAAACTTTTCAAGCAATTGGTTAGTTTATTTTTATTTTTATATTTTGTGTGTTACAGGAGTACATAGTGTACTGTATAAAAATGGTCAAACATCAAAAAGAAGATACAGTATATGCAGCAGTACCTGATCCACATGAGGGTATGGATGGACAGCATGAGCCCCACCCCCACAGTGAAGCCATTGAAGGAGCAGGCCAGTGGGCCAAAGACCCAAGTGCCCTTGACCAGGGTGACCATGGCCAGGGGAATGTCAAAGACTGCCACCAGGATGTCAGCCACTGCCAGGTTGGCCACAAACATGTTGGTCCTGGTCCTCATGCCTCTGTGTCTCCAAATGGTCAGCAGGGTCATGGAGTTGCCCACAAAGGCAAAGCCCATGACCACAGCCATGAACAGGGTCATGGGGATCACAAAGTTCACTGGGTAATGGTGCACTTCATACACTTGGACATCATCATCATCATCATCTAGCACCAGTGATGATGAGGTGGTGCTACCACTGCTGAGGCTCAAGTTATTCATGCTGAGGGTGATGTCAGGTGATGAGAAACTGTTGATGATGATGCTGCTGCTGAAGGTGGTTTCCTCTGCCATTTTTCTTTATTCTCCTCTCTTCTTATGAGTCTGTTAACCTTTACACATATAATGAAAGATACAATGCAGTATAATAATATTAAATCTGAAATTTTAATTTCCCACAAAGTATTATTTCTGCTGTAGGCCATGCATGCATGGGGAGAGGATTGTTGTCTTTTACATCAATGATGTATTCTTTCAAGATTTCTCACTTTTTCTTCAACATTAAAAATTACACTCAGATGATGAGTCAATACCATATTCACTTTCACCATAACAAAGTGGCCAAGGTCAGAAAACTTGTCCATTTTTATTAGAAAAGAATAACCGTTTCCAAATGTGGGAATAACTCACTGAAAATATTTGTCCCACATTTATTGGCACTCAGCAGTAAATTGTGCACATCTGACAGGAAAATAGAAAACAGTTTACAAATAGTTATTTATCCAATCAGTAAACTCAACACATGAAAGAACACTTTGGACAATCACAGCATCACAATGTTAAAAATGACATAATGCAACACCATCATGCATGAAACCTTCAATAAACCCCAGCACTAAATCTTAAAAAAAAACCCCAAAACACAAATTTGAACCTGTTCAAGTTGAATTTGAATAAGGGACTCTTTTAAACAAATTTTGACTTTTGAGAGATTTTGAAAATATCCTCATCTGGCCACATTATTATTGAAAGGAAGAAGATTTATATTTCCTTGTGGAGAACATACATTTTTTTCTGGAATAGGTGATCTAAAAAATTTTTCAAGTTCAATAATTTAATGACCTTGAAATGTTGACTGACAGAGATTTGACCCAAAAAATATTCAGTTATAGTGTTTTTAATTTCATTAGACTTGAGCTTAAATTGACCCATGAGGAATCAAATGGAACACTTTGAACAAGGAAGGTTGGATTTGGCAATTAAGGGGTGTTACAATAAATTTATAAGCTGCACAATTTCATAAAATGTGATTATATAATTTAGTAAGACATATACATTTGGTGCTGCATGGATTGAAGCAAAAATATGTACTTTATGTGGGTGTGGATTGGGCCAGGTTCAGAGAGGAACTGACAAAGCCAGGGTCTGTATCTTGGCCCTCATATATAGCACAAGCAGTGCACAGCTATGAGACTGCTGCTGCTGCTGCACATGCTCAGAAGATAAGACTCACTAAACTTGCACAGCAGTCATGCTATGCTGGAAACCCAGCACTTCCTGTGTATGTGGCTTAATAGACATGAATGGTATTGAAAAAAAGGGAGGGATGGATGGATTGGATCAGAGCAGAATAGAGGGAAGTATATGTTATTATGCGGGCCCGTGAATTTACAGATTCAATTATGCGTTTAACTCCTGTTTATTTTTCCGAGTCTTTTTCATAAAGTCCTTGCGCATGATGTATTTGTGTGTGTGTGTGTGTTGTATCACTTGGATCAGGCCATCGATGAATATGTAAACTCAACTTCCTGTCTCATGTCTGCTGCTCTGTGGGTCTTGTCCTTTTTTATTTGGTCCAATTTCCGCCCTTATTTAAAATACAAAGATGCTGGCCTTTCTTCTATTCATCTATGCATCAATTAAATTTTTAGGTTTCAATCCTGGGAATGGTGAAAAAAATTCAGGAATACAATTTTTGGCCTTGAACAGCACAGCAGATGAGCTGACTAAAGGCTGAATTTTTGGAGGCAAGGGTTCATATTTTCCAAATATTAGTCTTTTACATATTCCTTTCAAAGCATATTGAATCAAGTTATCATTGTTTTTTCCCCTAGCCTGTGTCAATAAAGAATTAACCAACAATAAGTTATCAAAGTTCAACAGTACACAAGTGCACCAACATATGAACCCAAGTCATAATGAATTTTTTTCCATGACATTTTATTTTTTGCACAGAAAAAAAAACTAAATCTGTCATAAACAAACCCTATGCTCTAAATTCATATACTGGGGGAAATATTGTAATCTAAACAAAAATAAAGCACTGCAAAATACATGTACCAGCATCTTGTGACTACAAAACATTTGGAACAAGTAGGATTCATAGCTTCATTACAACATGAATTTACATCATGCAGCAGAAGCCATAGTATTCATCATATAGACAAAGACCTAAAATCCACTATGTTGAAAGCAATATTAATGATGCAGTATATCCCATTAATATTGCCACAAACAAATGGTGGTGGCTTATATGAAGGTTCGGCCCAAACCTTCATAAGGTTGAAGGTGATAAGCAGTACAGGTGGTAAGTTGCAGTTTGACCCATGCCCCACAATTCAACCTGCTTTTTCCAATTTTTTTAGCATTTTTGTCCTTAAATTTTTTAATTTGNGGGGGGGGGGGGGGGGGGGGGGGGGGGGGGGGGGGGGGGGGGGGGGGGGGGGGGGGGGGGGGGGGGGGGGGGGGGGGGGGGGGGGGGGGGGGGGGGGGGGGGGGGGGGGGGGGGGGGGGGGGGGGGGGGGGGGGGGGGGGGGGGGGGGGGGGGGGGGGGGGGGGGGGGGGGGGGGGGGGGGGGGGGGGGGGGGGGGGGGGGGGGGGGGGGGGGGGGGGGGGGGGGGGGGGGGGGGGGGGGGGGGGGGGGGGGGGGGGGGGGGGGGGGGGGGGGGGGGGGGGGGGGGGGGGGGGGGGGGGGGGGGGGGGGGGGGGGGGGGGGGGGGGGGGGGGGGGGGGGGGGGGGGGGGGGGGGGGGGGGGGGGGGGGGGGGGGGGGGGGGGGGGGGGGGGGGGGGGGGGGGGGGGGGGGGGGGGGGGGGGGGGGGGGGGGGGGGGGGGGGGGGGGGGGGGGGGGGGGGGGGGGGGGGGGGGGGGGGGGGGGGGGGGGGGGGGGGGGGGGGGGGGGGGGGGGGGGGGGGGGGGGGGGGGGGGGGGGGGGGGGGGGGGGGGGGGGGGGGGGGGGGGGGGGGGGGGGGGGGGGGGGGGGGGGGGGGGGGGGGGGGGGGGGGGGGGGGGGGGGGGGGGGGGGGGGGGGGGGGGGGGGGGGGGGTTGGTGTTAACGGAAACTATTCAAAAAGAACACGGTATGAACCTGCATTATGAAAACAGCGCGCCATGTGTCAATCCCCCCTTCAATTTCTGTTTCTCGGAAATGTTTTCATCAGCACCGGTTTTTGATAATTTATTTATCTTGAGCAACTTATTTAATTTACGCGCATATCCGGTAAAATTCAAGGGAAGCATTATACAGAACACTAGATCAGTTACCGAAGACAAGAATGAAATGTTCAAGAAGAAAATACAAAGGAAACCCAAAAAACCAGAACCGTTAAACAATGTCATTAATTTCCTTCACAATTTGATACGTCTCAACGACCAAAGGCAAATTGAAAACATCAACACTTACAACTTCTGGTACCTCATGACCAAATGGTTAAAATTCATCAGGCCCAAATCAAATAAAAATGCTTGGGAAGACTAACTAAATGAGCAATGCGTGATCTGTTCTTTCTCATGATGCCATCGTTTAGTAGGATTTTCTCAATCGGACATCCAATGGGTGCAATGGTCACAACTGAGAATCAAAGAGATTCGCCCACCAACCACGTGCAAGAGAAGTAAAAACTCATATTTCCGAACGTGCCCCACGATGGAAGCACGCGCGACGTGGTAAACAGCCACGAACGCCATCTTCGAATCAAAAGAACAAGTCGGGATCATCAGTTCCCGTGGTTGCCGGCATTCGCCGCCGAAACTACTAGAATTTCTGCACGTTCTTCCATAGTCACGAGTACAATGCCTCAAAATGATAAAAGAATTTCACATAAGTATTTTCATTCACGTTCTCCAAATACTTCGCGCGCGCAGACCCACTGAATGGCACGCGAAAGACCATCAAATCCGCCGGCTCACCAAAGACAACCCAGCAACACTGTTCACTCAAGGCGCATATTCCGACCCTCGCCGGTGCAACGTTACGTCCCCCCCCCCCCATCAATATCCGGAATGCATCGCCCGAAATAATAACGAATACGCTGGTAGGCAAGTGAAATTTAAAATTTTCGCTCACTGGAAACCTCGTAGAATGGTCTAAAGACGATCCAGAATCTCATCAGAAAACTTAATCTGTATCTAGAAATTTGTTGAGGTCATTCAGATTTCACTTGCGATCATCGCTCAGAAAAATTTTGTTCGTGGATCCGCACAGATTCTCATTCGAAAAACGCACTTTTCGGGATAGAATGGATGTGTTCACTGCTTATTTTCGCCTTTCACGACCAGCACGGAGAGGAATTTTATTTCTGGCGAGCTCAACTCGCATACGGAAAATGGAAGGGAGAAAATCATGCTTGATTTCAGAATTTGGGCAACATCTGATACCGCGTATTACTGTACTGTACTCGAAAATTCGCGCTTCGTAATTCTGCGTCGATTTTTTATGTTGCTAAACATCACCATAGGCCTAGGTGTTGGATTTATCTGCATGTCAGAGGAAAGCACATCTAGATATGAATGCCCAGAATTTTCAACAAAAGAACCCCCTGCCAAACAAATTTCTACTTCTTTATTGGGAAAGTTCATTCTCACATAAAAATGAGAACAGAAATTTGTCCAATTTATCAACTGCTTATCATTTCAAACCTAAAATTTGGGTTGACTCCCTTTACCACAAATTCAAGGGACATGAAAAATTGGTGTTGTGACTCAAGAGAATTCTTGTAAGTTGGG
The DNA here is from genome assembly GCA_905338405.1 of Notodromas monacha. Classification (NCBI taxonomy): domain Eukaryota; kingdom Metazoa; phylum Arthropoda; class Ostracoda; order Podocopida; family Cyprididae; genus Notodromas; species Notodromas monacha. Next base: position 434 of record CAJPEX010006810.1, on the reverse strand, counting down.
GAGAGAACCTGATGCATGTGCAAGCAACAGAAAAATCAGATTCTTTATGCAGAAAAATTGTGAAGACCTTTGTGACAAGAGTCCATGTTCTGAAATACCAAGTGATTCATCCTTCATAATACTGTCCAAAGCTTTTCTTAATTCTACATCAATTTACCTTATGCAGGTGGAAAATTAAAATGAATAACTACATTATTGTTGAAAATTATTTAAAATTGATTAAATGCTAGAAAAAGATGCAGCCATGATGGACAAAAGTTTTTCCTCAAGACCCCATACTATTGCAATCCCTTCAGTATGAAGTAATGCACAGGGCATTGTTGAATGAATTAGGATGTGTTCACAGATGTAACTACTATTAGAAGAGAGCAGTGCAGTACAGTATTTTACTGAATATTTGGATGACCCAACCTTCTTGAAATCATACATTTGAA
>CAJPEX010006809.1:0-11599 GCA_905338405.1 Notodromas monacha | reverse complement strand
TGCATAGGAGAAAAACAAGGAACAGCTGCAGAGGGAGAAAATCACCACTTGTTCCTGGAAGGAAATAAAATGGGTAATTTCCGTATATAGAGAACCTGCAACAAGTATAGAGTATTTAGGTTAACACCTTCAAGTTTTGTCTTGAAGGTACAGTATATTTAAAATGCATCATATTGCAAACATTTTCAAGAAAATGTTAAGAGTTTAGGTGTGTATGTGTCATCACACTTGAAAAGATAGATGAATGAACAAGCTTCATTTTTCACTGTTGAGCATTCACCAGCTTCAAACAATGTTTTCCACATCCCATTATCCAATGGGACGTTGGATGAATCTAATTGGAAATGTGGGCAGATATTTTTTAAAAATTGAAGCATTTGAAAATTAAAAGAATCAAGATTGAATTCATGTTAGAATTTGATTTCTGATGTTTTCTTGAAATGCCACAGTTTCCAATCAGTAAAAATGGAAAGCATATTTTACTATGGGTATAAGATTTCATTGAAATAAGGGGTGGAAATTGGAGTTAACATATGTACAGCAAGACCCCAAGATGCCCACCTAATTGGTGCATCAAGAGTGTCCCAAATTTTAAATAACCCTAAGTTGAGTCTGGGTTTCTTTCAGACTTATATTTCATAATTATTAATTGCTGTTTTATGGAAGAAATATTCATCAGATTTCCATGAAAAACAATGGGAAAATTTTCTGCCAATTTAAACTGATTCAATCAACAGCTTTCATCTCAATAAGGGCATTTGGAGCATTGATATTACTGTACCTCTCTGTACATATACAATGCATCAAAATGTTGGCATTCTCTGTAGAAAATGAAATTCATCAAAAATAGAGAGGGAGGTCCATCTATGCTGGAGGTAATTTTTTGAACTTAGCTAAATGGATGGTGAAATGACCAGAGAAATGCTGAAGAATTTCCCTCACATAAATCTTGGGGGTGGAAATATATGTTTCTTGTATTCCAGCCTGAAACTTACTTGCCATTGTATCACACTAATGTCCACATGTGGAGTCAGTGCTGTCTGCATGTTGGGCCTTTTTAATCCATTTTTTATAAGAAAATAAGGCTCCATATGTTGAATCGCCTGCATGTTGAGGTGTCTGCACATGTGGAGGTCTCACGGTAATGTGTCTCACTCCAGGATGCACAATACTTCAGTAGATATAGATACAGTGGCCCCCCGCATAACAGACCTCCTGTGTAAGGGATTTTTGCCTAACAGACCAGCTCTGCAAGCAGTTTTTCCTCCCACCCAACAGACAAAATCCGCCAAACAGACTTATTTTGGTTTAAAATTAGTGTTGAAAATTTAAATTTTTAATTTTTTATGTAATTGAATTTGTGTAAAGGACTTTTTGTCTAACAGACTTGTCTCTTGCATGAATCCAGTCCGTTAGATAGGGGTTGACTGTACAATGTCATGATCTCATGCAAAAAAATATCATCATCTTTAAATTCAAACTATAACTTCAGATGCACTTTTGAATCAACATAAAGACAATCCTTGAATGCAACTTCTCATCTGCATGAAGACATCAGCAACTGGAATTCCATAATCATGAAGCTTCATCATCATCATCATGATGCTGCTGCTCCCTACATGGTGGTCCTCAAATAAAGCACTCAATTATACTCCACACACAAAAAAAGGGGTAAAAAAATGAATACTGTAAACATAAAATACAAGTCCCTTTATATCCTTTGAGCTCTTCATTATTACCACTAATAAATGAGAACCAATGGCGTTCCAGACCAGTCCTCTTATTCTCATCCGCATCCTAATGACAACCACCACCATGATAATGATGATGATAATGATATGAAGATGACAATGACGCAAGGATCATGACGATGATGATAATGATGATGGTGGTGGTGGTATTATATTCGGGACCCCCATGCTGTACCTCATCCAGCAGTTTAATGCTGTACACTGGAATATATCTATATCCTATAAAAGCCCAGATAATAACAGTATCGAAATGTATGGGGATATAACATCTCATCCACAGGCTGATTAAATAATAATCGAGCCCATAAACCTCCAGCCAGTCATCAAAAGCAACAGTTTATAATCACAGCATGCACCCAATAATAAAGTGAGCAGCGCATCAGGGACTTGATTTTTTAACTGGCTCTGATATGGGCTCTCATCTGAATGCTAATGAACTAGTTTCATACATTTAGAACACATCAGATGTACAATGTGTACTCTAAAATACTGTCGTACAGCAGCAGGGATGACTGGCTAATTTTTTCCTCCCCATGCACAGTGTTTGGGCGGGCGCGGGATTGGGTTAATTGCGGGGGCAGGGCAATTAGCACCGGGTGGGTCGAGAGGTGGGTCATTCATTATCCCCCCCAGGCAGGGGACAGCTAGCTGGGATTGGAGGCATTTCTGGGATTCCTGGGGATGCTCTCGCGGGTGGGCTGGAATGCTGGGTTTCAGGCTGTGTCACCATCAGCAGCAGCAGTTTATATGGGAAGACCAGGTGCATTCCTGCTGCTGCTGCTGCAATAATAAGATATATGTGCAGGGAATAAGGTAAGAAACGGAAGCCCATCATTCCAAACCACTTTTTCCATTTCATTTTTTGTTTTCAATCAATGTTTTCTGCACTCTGCAAAATGTTTGGATAAGCTGTATAATATTATCTGCATGCACAGGAGTGGAATCTTGGTTTATGAGCTTCATCTGTTCCAGACACACGTTTGTTGATCAAAAGGTTTGTTAAACAGATTTGATTTTCCCATAGACTTCAATGGGGATAAATGAACATAATCCATTCTGTGAACTCATTGAATGTTAAACAATTCAAGACCAAACAGCTTCAGAAACTGAACACTATAGGTGCGTTTTACCAATTCAAATGTCAGGTTACAGATGGTTTGTGTCCATGATGACTTCAATAATATGCAAGCACAAACCAAGAATTATTCCAGGAATTGAATTTATTATGTTTTTCTCACAAATTCACACCTTCCAAGCTAAAAACCAGATGAATGCCTTGTTTGATTATCTCTACCTATTCTTCCACCAATTTGTGATGAAATCTTATTTTGAGGCAATTCATTCCCCCAAAAAATGCTCTTGTCATACAGTTGAACCTTGATAAGTCAAGCCTCCCTTATTATAAGTTGAATACCTTCTTCGGTTACCATTTTTTCAGTCCCAGTCTGAAGTCCTCTAGAAACAACATACAGTATTAAACATTTCCCTAACTTTCCATTTGAAAAATTGTTAGTCCAATTTTCTGAGGGATTTTCTGCTTGGCAATTACAGTATTTTGGACACATGAGCAAGAAAAGCAATGAAAGAAGTGATGGTGTGGTTTGAAAGGAAGAGACTGATTGGGCAAATGAATCCCTGCTTCCAGCAATTCAGCATGCTGTAAATTCATTTAACCCTTGGATGGCAGAGGGTTCTTTCCCATTGCCTTTCAAATTTGGATTATTTTTGTATGCTGGGGTGTTTTAAGTTTTCTGAAGGTCAGGAAAACCCTTCCAGGTGGGCTGACGCAAAGTTGGGATTACACCTTCTGCAGCAAAGTTAGACTTGTTTTCAGATTTGGGTTGCACTCAAGAGTGGAATTAAAAAAAATCCCAACAGTTTGTGCAGGGCAAAGTTGGGAAAAATCTCTGCAGAAAAATTTCACCTGAAAATGAAAAAAATGAAAACTTCAATGCTCCTTTTTTCCCCTGGCCTTGTGTTGTTTCCCCATTCAAAGATTAAATTCAAGCTTGAGAGCCAGGAGCCAAGGTTTGAGGTCTGAAGATGATGGTCAGTACAGAAAAAGTCCCACTCAGGACTTTCCCAGCATTTCTTTATCACTGGATAAAACCCAACTTTGCCCTCCCCCACCTCCAGGGGTTGCATAACCTAGTGCAAAAATATAATGCAGGCCCATTGGGAAAAAGTCCAACTTTGCCCTGGGATGTAAAGGAGGCTGCTGCTGTCCAAGGGTTAATTCAAGAAAAGCCTGTTGCTTAACATAAAATTTTTTTCATTTCTGGCAAAATGTTTCTGTGCAAAGAGAAAAAAAAAAAATTGGGATTTTTTCTGACTTATTTGTCCTCAAATCCCTGTTGTCCTTTTTTTTCTTCCCTGAGGTGCAACAAAATTTTTCAAAAATTTAGTAGATTAAAAAATTAATCTAAAAAACCACGTTTTCAAAAAGCAAAAAATAACCTTGTGCGCATGGAGATTGTTGGGAAGAAGTGAAATACAAATGAAGTAGATGCGCACCNTTCTTTTAAAAAATATTCTTATAATTATTCTTTTCACAAAAGATTGCATTGTCATCAGTTTCTAAGCTATCCTGAAAGTTTCAGCTTGCTAGCTAGTCGGGAAGTGAGCAAAATTTGAGTTGCAAAATTTGATCCGGACAAACAAACAGACAAGAAAGCGAGTTAATAAAAACGTGTTAAAATAGTCCAACTTTGCCACCCCAGGGTTAAGAAGCAATTTAACGCCCAGAATATCACAATTTACAATTTCCTGCAATTGTAATATGTTTCCTATAACAAAAATGCTTGTTTCCATTTATAGCACAAAGCCTCCCTAAATGGAAACCTCTCCAAGTCAATTTTTTCCACTGGTCCCTTGAAGTTTCATTCAAGCAGGTTTCACTGCCATATTTTCTCTGCTCAACATTGAAATGCCCGCCATTCACTTGACCCCAAACACAAGCAGCAGGACAATAATCCCTGCTGCATATATATGCCATTTTTGGAGCTCTGCTTAGCATTATGGCATTCCTATAAAATGGACTGTCATCACAAAAAAAAAAAAACCACTGATGATTGAGGTGGATTTGAGATGAGGAGGACGTTTCAAGACGACGTCGACGTCAGCGACAGCAGCTGCTGCTGTCATGATGTGGGCTCTGTATATATATACTGATGGTGTGGTGAAGCATACCCTATATGCATGCTTATATATATAAGAAGCAGAATCATACTCAGCACCAGCAGCATGCGCCTGAGCAGCCAGCAGGGGTATATCAGAAGCTGAGAACGCGTGCCAGCCTGCCATTACTTGCCCTTCGATCAATTATTTTCAGTAATGAACTCAAAGCCCTGACACACGCCGTCGGCCGCGGGGGCTGTTGCTTGCTTCCTTTTCATGCTTGTTGCAACTCTAATATTTATATATTGTCGGACATGATGGAAAAGAAAATATAATAAAATAAGGTTCTCTGCTGCTGCTGCTGCTGGCTTGCCTTCTCTGCTCCTGCCTCTTTTTATTTTTAATTGCCATTATTAATATTATTGCATCCACTTCTTGTGTGAGATGTTGTGTGTGTGTGTGTGTGTGTGTGTGTGTTGAGTCAAGCATAGTTTGATGTGAACCAATATATAACCAAGCAAGCAGAAAGGGGGCAAGGCAAAAGTTGTATATTAATAGATTATAAGCATGTTGGACATCCTTATTTCTATAGTTTTGGTGATTGATATGATACTGGTTGCAAAGATCCTGACTGGATGATTTGTAAGCATGCACATTTTCATTGGCAACAATGAGTTATACAGATGGTACCTTGCAATTCAACCTCCTGCAATTGGACAATCTTGCAATTGGGTGGTCAATTTTGCTGGGTGGTTGACTTGAACTTTGACCTGTAGGTCCCACAAACTAACACACAGAGGTGGGCAAAAATGTCAAATACAATGTAGAAAATATTGCATTTGACATTGAACTGCTTTGCAATTTGACCCTACTCAAGCAACTGATTAGGGTCAAATTTCAGGGCACCACCTGAACATGTATCATGTGTGGCAATGTTCCAGCAGTTTTGTCTTTAATGATTTATTTTAATCATGGATATAGGTTTATCCCAGAGGAAAATGCTTTGAATAATATATTCCATATTGGATTGTGAAGCAGTAAAATCTTGTCCCAAAAAAATTTTGGGGACCACACAAAAAGTTTGTGATACTGAATGATTTGGATGCTGGGATTTTCGAAGTAATGAGTGGCACTTTTTCACATCAGACTTATTGCCTATGCTTTAATCAATTATGTCTGGTCCTGGCACCTAGATTTCTCTGGAAAAATTGAATGATCTTCTGAGAAATTTGGTTTCAGTGATAAATTCCAGTGTATGCTTGATTGCATTGCCTGCATCTTAAAAAAATTTCCACATACTCCACATTAACCCACCCAAATCACAATGTAACCAAGATAAGATATAGCAGATATGTTAAGAGTTACCAAAAATTTGGTCAGGTGCATTTCTTTGTAAAAATATCTTACTGTACTGCAGTGAAGTAGTAATGCCTGGAAAAAACTCAAGTCATGGAAGTTTTGGCAGGGAATGCTCTTGAGTCAGTGAAATATTTTACTTTATAAGTTGATTTCAGACAGGGTCCAAGCAGAAAATTGATATGCTTACTTTATATATATAGATAAAACAATGTTGTAGGGAATAATTTTGTTGCCCAGAATGGTGTACAATATCTTCATCATGACACGTGATGTGCATATTATTGTGCTATTTATCTTTTTTACTTGTGTGGTGCAGGTGGTACCTTGCAATTTGACCTCATGTAATCTGATTGTGTCCTGCTATTCAATGGTTGAATTTGCAGAGAGGTGGACTAGCAATTCAATCCTTACCGTTCAATTCAAACTGCTTGGCCACTTTTTTATGCAATTTTGTACTGATATTTTTGAATTTCATGAAGTGTCTTACAATTTGACTGCTTTGCAATTCAACCCTAGTTTGGCAATGGATTGAGGGTGAAATTACAAGGTAATACCTCCTTGTATTTTGAAATACATTTCAACAAGAGCAAGAAAACTTCAGTTGTGGCCCATATTCTTATTGGTGTCATGCTGGCTGCAACTCCTTGTGTGTGCTGCAGCCTCTCTCATTTTCCACCACCACCAGGTTATATCTCCTTGGCCCCCACCCCCCTTGCACAGGATCTCTAATGACCAACTAACGCGGCTTCAAGATCAACAATAATCCTCTGATGAAGCCAGGCACTATAATACTCACTACCATCATGAAGGAAGATAAAAAATGAAAAATAAAAAACAAGAGAAACGTCTAATAGGAAGCACCTTTTGCACTCTAAGGATGAAAAAAAATCAAAGGTTTCCCTCATCTGGGTGTGAGGTAAAGAAAGTCGGCCATGGACGACTATAAACATGGTGGGTTGAACCAAGCAGGACACACCTGGGTTAAAAAAAAAACAAAAAAGATGCTGATTATCCCCCTGGCTTGATTTCAGTCCTCTGTATATATTTTCTTGTGGCCTGAATATAATGAGTTTGTTTTCTTCCTTCGGTGAAGTCGTTCGTGATATGATTCGTCATCATGAGAGTCTCTTTTTATTACTGTACATACACTTTACTGTACTTGGTCGAAAAGGAGCAATTATTATTGCCAGACTTGATAATGATGAATCCAGATCTGATGGACAGTTTTCCTTTTTCAAATAAGTGGCTACATGCACTTTATTTCTTTTTCTTCTTCTTCAACAGCACATCTGGATTTCATCAAGATGACAATGAACTAAACATTGCCTGAGGGGAGAAATAAGTCCAACCCTAGCAGCTGATGTGTGCTGTGTTTTTGTGCATGTAATGCTCATGATATGTGTAGTACTTCTGCTAGATAAGCTGAAATTGGGAAAATTTCATTGAAAAACCAAGTATGTATGTACTGTTTTTGTACTTGAGTATCATTCACACTTCAGTGAGATGCATGTCAATTTTTTCCAGCTAAAAATTTTGTTACAATTGCATCACTGAATAAAATGTGTTCACTTTTTTAATAATGTTGAAACTGCCATGTTTTAGGGATGAGGCCACAGAAAATTTGAATTTAGACACGAATTGAAACTAAATTTAGTTAAATTGGGATCCCAAAATTCAAATGCCCTGACATACATGCAATAATTTCAAGGGATACTTGAAACTTCAAAAATCTGCCCCAACATCTTGATAATGTCTAACATTTTCCAACATTTGTTGAAAAATTGAGTATAGAAAAAAATGCAACCTCTATATAACACATTAGGCTATTTATATTCACAAAATTAAAAAGGTCATTATAAATTTCACAAATTTAAACTAAAAAATAGGCCAAGATTGGGCTTCTTTTTCAGAAAATTTTCCATCATGTGTGTGCATCAGTAAAGAAATAGACTTGTTGCATTTTTTTGTGTTGCTATAAATATGTGAACACATACATGATGGAAAAAACTCCGAAAAACAAGCACAAATTATCCTGCCTTCAATTATGAATTAGGGTATAAATTTGCAATGAAATTCATTATGAATATACATGAATTTAAATAGCTCAATGTGTTGAAGAAATCATAATTATCTGCACTTGATGAATATCAACTAAGAGCGCAGTTCTTGCTTGAAAAATGAAACACTAAGTATATACAGCGAGACCCCAAGCTGCGGACATAATTTGTGCATCAAGAGTGTCCCTAAGTCAAAATGTCTCTAAGTTTAGTCTCATTTTGCCTTAGACTTACATTAAATTATTTTTAATTGGTGTTCTAAGTACAAAATACTCACCATAATTCCATGAAAATAAAAATTGTCACCAAAATTTAAACTGATTCCAATCAATACATTTCAACGCAATTTTGGCATTTGGGGATTTGAATACTGATACTTCTGCGTACAGTACATAGAAATGTTGGCATTCTCTGTAAAAATAATTTTCAAGTGAGAAAGTCTGAAGGAAGTCCCTCTATGCTGGAGGTACTTCTTTTCAATTACTTGAATGGATGGTAATTTGGTGCGAGAAATGCCCAAGAACTTTTCTTACATCAATTCCAGGGTTGGGATTATCTGCTGTTTCTCGTAATTTGACCTGGAATGTATTTGTGATTTTATAGCCAAATGTGGAGTCAGTGCCCTCATGTTGGGCCATTTTTATTAATTTTTTATGATGAAATAAGTGTCCCCATGTTGAATTGTCCGCATGTGGGGGTCTCACTGTACTGTATAATGGCTATATATGCGCATGATGATGAGGAGGAGAAAGAATGAGAACAAATGAATGATTGAATGAATGCACTGTACTGTGTATATGAATAAAAAAAAAAATAGGAGACAGAGGTGGGGGGAAACGAAAGGGATGGAATGCTCATGTGATATAAAGAGTTGGAGCTGGATTCGTCCTCTGGCTTATGGGAGAGCTGGGCGGCCTTGTGGAACCAGGTGCTTGCTTATATTCTGGGTCCGCCTCTGCCGCCGCGCCAAAACCCAATCAACCGCGAGGCGCCAAATTCCTCTCTTGCTGCTGCTGCGGCGGCGGCGGCGCCTCTTTCCATTCTTGCTTCTTCTGCTGCTCCATCCGTCCATTCACCAACAGCAGGAGCAGCACCAGCAGCAAATCGCCGCCCTTACCTCTTTCTGGAAAATACTAGTACTTTTGCTTGAATCAGAACCAAACAAAGCAGAGTTTTGGATCAATTGGTGCATGTCGATATACAGTAAATGCATACAAGCAACTGCAAAGCGCTTTTCTTCTTTTCACAGCAGCCTTGAAGTTTCAAGCATTATTTAATGTTGAAACACTTTGAATTCAATAGATTTGTGAAATGGGAGCAGAAAAAATGGGTCAATTTGCCCTTGTGGGCGCAATTAACCCTTGGGTGACAGTGCTGGGATTTATTTGCACAACTTTTTCGCCCCATCCAGGTCCCAAATATTTTCCAACTCCTTAAAAAAGCATTTTTGCAACAACAACAAAATGTTTTACTGCTGGGTGGAATTTTTTCTGCATTCCTACCAGCACAGGATTAGCATTGATGGATTTTTAAAGCAGTGGTCTTTAATTTCCTGAAATTTTCTGGAATTTGGCTGCTGAGCCAAATCTGTGTTTTGGTGACTTTCAATCAAATGGATATGCAGGAGTGTGAAAAACTTTCCTGGCTTTGCTGCATGATGGAAATTGAAGTGCTATGCATTACAAGAATTAAAAACAACAAAAATTATCCCCCAAAATACAGAAAAAAATATGTAGTCAAGACATGATTGACACTTTTCCCACATTTCTAAACAATTGGGAATTTTCTTTTCAAGAATTGGATGATTACCATTAACATTTTTAGGCAATTTGCATTCATGACATTCAAAATGAATTTCATCACAAATCTGCTCCAATTTATAATCCCAAATATGCTAATTTTGCACTTCCATTTTTAAGAGTTTCTTCCATCAGGTGTGGTGCACAGTGTATCCCTAGACTCGTTTTTTTTATTCTCAGAATTACATCATCACTCTTCTGATGTCAATACACAAATGTAAATACAGGTGTTGAAGGAATTTTTCTCCTTTCAAAACCTCGTATCTATTTCTTTGCATGAAGAACTGTGAAAAAAATTGCTGATGTTTGACATGCTGCTCTGATTTGACCGAGCAATACATGTTGAATGATTTCTGTTGGCCCAAGAGCAATCCAAAAACAAGAAACTGCAACACAATCTTGTGGGATTCAAGCATAATAATACAGGTAAACCCCTTGCACAACAGACTTCCTGCACAACAGATGTTTGCACAGCAGACTGCCAGACTTCTGTTGGTTTAGAATTAATGTTGAAAAGTAAAAATATTAATTTTTCAATAATTGCATTCACATAAGAGACTTTTCACACAACAGACTAGTATTTGTCAAGCACAAATCAAGTCCATTCTGCAGGGATTGACTGTACAGTGGCCCCCCGCTTAACAGACCTCCCGTGTAAGGGATTTTTGCCACACAGACCAGCTCTGCAAGCAGTTTTTCCTCCCACCCAACAGACAAAATCCACCAAACAGACTTCTTTTGGTTTTAAATTAGTGTTGAAAATTGAAATTTTTAATTTTTTATGTAATTGCATNAGTGTTGAAAATTGAAATTTTTAATTTTTTATGTAATTGCATTTGTGTAAAGGACTTTTTGTCTAATAGACTCGTCCCTTGCACAAATCAAGTCCGTTAGACGGGGGTTGGCTGTATTTCATCTTTTCATGATATTTATTTCATCCCTCTCATTAATTCCAAGATTCAAATTCTTCTGAAACTTGACAAAAGATGACAGAATGACAGTCAGAGAAGCAAAATCACCAGAATAACTTTTCTCCATCACTTTTTCCCTCTATAAAGAAGCAGTCATGTGCAAATTCAAGTGATGCCAATTTTAAAGTCTTGACTTTGTCTGCCTTGTTTACTTAATTAATTTCTTGGTAAATTAGATGCTGGATTTCTTGAACAAGAGGAAACGAATAACCTTTTTTTAATTCAGCACAACAACATGATGTGTATTGATAGAATGTAATAAGTCCTATACATGTCTTGTTTTTTTTTTTTAAATAATTTTGTACTGCTTATTAGCATAAAACAAGAAATGCACGTCATTCAGCAAGAAATGAGAAAGCAAGCAGTGGCGGCAATGTGCGAGATTTATGCTGGTCTGTATTATACGTGCTGGCGTCGCCCGCCACCGCCGCCGCCGGACGCTGGGCGGCGACTGAAGGGCGGCCGCGTCTCGAGCAGTTACCGGACGACTCTCTGGATCATCGCGGGGTCTCCTGACGACCGCCGCCAACAAACGGCTTCATTAC
>CAJPEX010006807.1:0-11600 GCA_905338405.1 Notodromas monacha | reverse complement strand
ATACACTTGAAAAAGAACTGAGTGACTTCAAGGAGAAGTGTGAAAACTGGACCACACAAGATGCATTGAAGCAGAAACAATTGGATGATTTGCTGGAAAAGAAACGCAGTCTGGAAGGACAATTGAATAACTTGCAAATTGCGCTGTCCGACAAGGTTCAAGATTTTCCCATATGTCATCTATATACTCTCTACATTTCTACAACATTCTTTTTTTTGAAGGGGTAAAACTTATTGAATTATGTTTTGCATTTTACAGGAAGACATAGTGAAAGCGAAAGATCGGGAAATTCGTCATGTTACGGAGAAGCTGAATGAGAAAAAGGATGAAATCAACAAATTCGAAACAGATCGCCACTCACTTGAGGTACTTACATTCTTGTGATTTTTCGTGCCGACATATTTTATTACTTGAAAATTTCGTCGTTTTCAACAGGAAGAGCTGAGTAAGTTGAAGCAGTCTGAAGCTCGGCTGGAAAAAGAGAGACGCAACCTGATGGAATCCCTGGAAAATGCAACTGGACGAAGTACACGTGTGGAAGTTTCCAAAAGAGCCCTTGAAGGCGATGTTCAACGCTTGCAAAAAGCCTTGAATGACAAAGAAAGTGAAAACCAGGTTGGAAGAATTTATTTCTCTCTCGCTTTGTGAAGGCTAACTAATTTCTTAAACCAATCTTCTTTTTCTCAGCACTTGAAAGACAAATGCGATTCAATGAATCAGAAGGTTCAGCAGGCGGAAGAAAAATGCTCTGCAATGTCTCTGGTCATCGACAAAATGAATTCTAGTCTTGAAAATGCTGTGTCCGGAGAATCGCAGTTGAAAGAAAAGCTTGAAAATCTCAACAAGGAAGTCAATCAATCTTCGCAAGGTAGCCAAGGTCTCCAGGAACGTGTCGCACAGGTATTCATCATTTCGAACAATATCACCTAATTCGATCTTGAAATATTTTTCTGAATAAATCGTAAAAGTAGCCTTTTTGTGCCGCAATGAACCTTCAAAAATATTCGTCGCAATTTATTTTTATTCTTTGAAGATGCAACAGAAACTTGCCGAGGTTGAAGGCGAAAACAAGCTTCTCCAGGAAAGAGGAAACTCTTCGAAGCAGACGATTTCTGATCTGAGACGAACTAATGATGACCTCAACCGAAAAATCATTGATCTCCAGCAAGAGCTCAATCGTTTACAACTTAATCATGTTCAGGCTGATATGCAATGGAAATCTTCCGAAAAGGTGACATTCAATATATATATATATGCCTGATGTTGAACAGTTGCAGACAATTTCTTTTTCAGGCGCTGAATGAATATAGAGGGAAAGAATCGACGCTCGAAGAACGGCTTCGTCATGCGCTGCAAGAGAAAGTTGAATTAATCGAGCAAATCAACATGCTTCAGGTAAAAGAAAAAAGTTCACATTTCAAACCCTTTCATTCTTCCTCAGTATTAAAGAGAATACCGCATGGATTTCGTTGTTTGCTCTATATACTAACAAACTTAATGCCTAGATTTCGTCTTTCTTTTCTTGCATGCTGTTCTGGCGTGTGAATTACCAAAATCGTTTATGGCGCAGAGGAAAATTGCCCAAAGTGAACAGGAGAAGAAGGAAGTTGAGAGATCGCAGATTCGGTTGACCAAAGACAAGACTGCATTGAGATCCATGATTGACAAGGTGAAATGCATATAATCTTACAGCAATGATCATTAATTATGCCCTGGTTTCGCATTTTTTGCCAATCTTCTGCGAGTGCCTGCATGTTTGAATTTTTTGAATATTTCAAAGCGGCTTTTTCTTTTGTGAATTATCCGACGCAAATGATAATTTTTTTCAAGATGGAAAGAGAGCGACTGGCAACTGAAGAACAATCCAGGGCTGTCAACACAGAGAGGGCTGCTATTGGGCATAATCTTAGTGCTCTGGAGCAAGAAAACAATGACCTCAGAAGACGCGTTCAAGCTCTGGATCATCAGATTTCTCAGATGGAGCAAGAACATGCGCAACGACTCATGGACATCGCTTCGAAGCATCGCCAAGTAATTGTTTCATCATTTTCGTTTTAGACGAGTTTCTTGAAGAAAGCATTTCTTCAAATTTCAGGAAAGTCAATCTGAACTGGATCGAGTCAAAGTTATACAGCAGCAAGCGGAAAAGGTTTTGCAGGCTAGAGAGAGGACGTATAAGCAGAGGATCAAGGGATTGGAGGATCAGGTGAGTCATCGTTCTCGCGCATCTTTTTTCCCGAAGAGTTCGCTCATAATTTCTTGTGCTTCCTCGGAATCTGGTCGGGTGGCTGAAGGTGGACAGAATGTTTACAGATTGATAAAATGATAATTTTTGACGTACATATTTTTTTCTATAGGCCATAAGAATTTAATTTTTACCTTTGCAGAACATCCTCAAATTAGGCCTAATTTTTTCCAACTGTTTTCAACAGGTACAAATGTTGAAAGACCAGCTGAACGCCGAAATAAAGAAGCGCCAGCTTTACATCCTGCGAACCGCAAAGGCGGGAGAAGAAATACGTGAAATCCGCCAGTCCCTGGACGAAAGTCTGAGAACGGTGTCCCGAGATCCGACTTTGGATGCTCTACTTTTGGAACAAGAAGCTCGGAAACTTGACTCATCCTTGGGCCATCATCTGTCAAGGTAGGTTTGAATGGTAATCAAGTAAAGGAATTTTCAAGGGAAATGTTATACAGTATTCGAACTAACCACCCGATCCATATACTATATCTCCACGATTTGATCGAATGTGGAAGGTTGAAAACAGTCAGGATTTCAATTCCCTTCTCCGTATTCCCTTATATCGGGGGAGTTTTTTAGCCCGGGCAGCATATGCGGGCCAGATACTGCCGAGCATATGGCCCGCGTGGGCCACATTCGCCTGTGGCGTACGAGCCACGAAGAACAAAAATCGTGGCTGAAAATCAAAAGTTAATTGAAGGAAACACCTGTCGGGAACACGACAGAGGGCTTTTCGGTAAAAGCCCTGAATTAAAAAAGATGACTTTATTCGGAGTTGAATTCAATTGGAATCAAGAATCGATTGAAAACAAATAATGACTTACGAGAGTGTCGACAAAGTGAATAAATCAAATTCATAAAATAGCACACGAGAATTCACAGGATAGAGAACAACCGAACGCGATGGGTTCTGTACGACGACTGTATCGAACTGAGTTAGAAAATTCCAAGGAATTTCCCATCAGCGATACAAGAACGAAAATGTATTAACTTATTTGATTAAACTAGTTTTTTGGAATGTGGGTTTTGCGTGTGCGCGCACGGCCTTCCGGTGCCTTACACGGCCTTCCGACACTCTTCATCTGCCCCGCGGTCCCTTTCGCACAATCTTTAAGGTGGCAGCCACCACGCTTCAAAATACTACTGTACTCAAAAAGTATTATTCACGGATGAATTTAAAAATTCATAATGCTCCACACTTCAAAAATTCTACACGGTTGTATGCTTGTGATTCAATGCGTAGCACTGAACTAAATTTGAAGTTTTTCATTTAGAAGGGAAAAATTTGGAACCTCAAAAATCATTGTCTACTATTATGGCCCGCAAGAACTCTCCACCTCAGGTAAGGTGGCTCTTTTGGCCACAAAAACTGGAATTGGCCCTTGGCCAAACCTGAGTTTAGCAGCACTGTTTTACGAAACGTCGAAAACATCTCCGACGTGATCCTCAATGTTTCATGTGTTATTGATTTTGATACCGCATTTAATTTTTCGTAACTATTGAATATCCGGCTGAGTGAAGCGGTCATTATATGCTTGCTCTTGATCATCAGAGTTGTGCTGTCGTTGAGGGGAATTCGGACAAAGTTTGATGCTCTTGATTTCTTCTTCGTGATTGAGAAATTATTTTAATTTTGAATTGAAGGTCTCAGTCCTACTTGGCGTCCCAAATCACGCCATCCAAGCTGTCGCCGCACGGCAGATCGCCGTCCATGAGCCGAGTCCGAACGTCGACGCCGATGTCCGCTTCAGGGCTACAACCGCCAGCCTCGACGAGCACGACTCCTGAAGTTCCTCACAAACGCACGCTGACATTTTCTTGAATCTGAATGCAAGCCGGAATATCAATGAGGAATTTTTCTTTCTGTTTTTAGTTTATGGAAATCCTGATTTGGAAGCAAACTTCTTGATGTGAGTACAGTATGAGACGATTTTCGTCGAATTCTTTTCGCTTGAATGCCAGGTGCTCTTGACTTCGTCGCATAGATGTCGCCTGAATCGTGTTGAATTAGGACTGTGTCTGATGAGTCGGGTTAAGTTATGTACAGTTCTGGGTTATTCCAGGCTGTCTTTGAGTTCGTTTTGTTTACTGCTGATGATTTTAGTCATTCTGGCGAAGAGGGAAACAAGGTCGGGCGTTCAAATGAAAAGAGCTAACTGCTATAGAGAAAGAATTTTGCTCGGTTTCGAAAGAAATTATTTGTTGATGGTCTCTTAATTTTTCCTCAATCTAGTGTTTGGGAAGAAATGATCAACGTTTTGGCATTCCTGATTTTTTCCTGTTCCGTGCGCAAGTAGTCATCTTCCGGAAGCAACATCTATTTGAGCGAAGAAATGTTTTTCCCCTGTAAGACATTCCTACAAGAGGAAGGCATATGTCGTGGCAAACGACGAAATTCCCCGACAAGGATTTCTTTCCGGTATTTTTATGGTTTTGGTCAAGAATTTATTCCTTCGCACTGCCTGGATTGTTGGGCTCACGGTGGTGAAGCGTCGTGAAAAAAGAATTGTTGACGATCTTTGTCTATTTGGAGGAAAAATGAGGCGCTGGATCGCATTCTTGTATCCAGTATTTGTTCCGTGTGTGCGGTTTTGGTGAGATTGACGGAAGAAATGCTTTCGAGAGAGTAAGATCGTAGACAAGTCGCAGGATGTCTAGAGTTTTTCTTTTCCTCTGGGAAGATGCACGGGAATCTTTTTTTTTGACTTCGGTTGACGAATTTTTTGTCGATCAGGCCGTGACACTCTTGCAACGGAATCCATCCTAATGAAAACAAATGCCTTACCAAACGAAACGTCAATCTTGATAAAAGATGAAGGCATTTATTAATTTTTAACCGTAATTTATTTGAGACACGCTGAATTTTCAATGATTTCTTCATCAGTGAATGATTTTGGACGGATGTGTGACTGGAATGGAATTTAGATGAAGGATTTTGGAAAAAGATTTTATTAGCGCTAAATATTCAAAGAAATCGATGATTGATTAAAGAAAAAATTGCGTCTATGTTTTTTTAACATAAAGAAAAAGACCTTCGGTGCCCAGAAAGTGTTCGTGTTTTAGGCGCTTGATGATCTTGTCTGGCATTTACTTTGTTTCGCTCGGGTTCAGCGCAGATCTCATGTTTTGTGTTGAGTTTCTTCCTTTTTTTTTTTGGTTGCTGCAGAATTTGTATTGATCGACGTAGTTTCTAATTTTGCATCGTTTTGTGCGTTTCTGAATGATGTTTTCATGTATTGGGCATTGATACGAGGGAAAGAGTTATCTGCCGTTTCTGTGCAGATCAACTGTTGCCCCTTTTCTGGCCGACTTGTTTTCACGATTTTTGCAATGAGTGATGTTCCCGTGAAACTACTTCTAACTCTGCGGCGACCAGAGTAAGGAGGCAGTTTGAAAAGTCATTGCCGTATTCGTCTGTTCATTTTTCGTGAATTTGTTTCAGAGGGATCTCGTGTTATGATTATATGCTGGGTTGGTTGTCTGCTAAACGAATTGAAGGAAATGTCGAACTGTTGCGCTGGCGATTTTGGTTTTGCTCCGAATGAATTAAATGCATCTGGTGCGGAAAAAAATCAGAGGAATAAAAATTTTAAAATGGAATTTGACAGGTTTGAATTCGTAGATATTATGTCCGGGTTTCTTTATCACGATGATGTGTTTTTTTTTTGGAGTTCGAAAACGCGATGAGAAATATTTCGATGTCCAATTCTGGCATTTGGCGTCGCGCTGTTCACGTACAATGAAATGGTTTGACGAAAGAGAGAAAAATGCAGTCATTGAATCGGTTTTTTGTGAGTTTCTTTCAAAAACCTTGGTAAAATTCAGGCTTTTTGCTGATTTATACAAACATTTGTAAAATGATCTCCATATTCCTGACATATATGCTAAAAAAAATCATGAGGCCTTATAATTTTTCCTTGACTTTTTCTCCAGGTCTTCTATATCCATTAGACTTTCCTCGGATTCCTGGGTGCTTTGGCAATGTGCTTTACGTAATTTATTTTTCTCAATTTTCGAAAAGATGGGAGTTTTTGCAGTAATACATGATGATAATTATAACAAGATGGAGGAGTATGTAATTCATGGTAATAATTGAGGCACAAATGCTTGCAATGTATAATTCGTTTCTTGCTGCAGTATGTCGTGTATGAGAGTCTTGAGTTCACACAATTTTCAATATTGCCATCTTTCCAGCGCACACATTTCTTTGAATTGAAATTGAGGGGAAAAAAGGGTGTGCGTCACAAACGGGGGTTGTTTCAAAAGTCTTGCGACTATTTCAAATAGATCCAAGACGGTTTCGTAAATTAAATTTTTTTTTTTTACTTATCACATAACCTTGTCGCGCGGTAACATTTCAGTGGTGTTCAACATAATCTCAGCCGATTCCAATGCACTTTTTCATGCATAAATCGAACAGTGGTGAAAATCAAGTTCAGTCTGAACTTGATTTTTGCCACTGTTGGACTTTTTGCATGAAAAAGTGCATCGAAATTGGCGGAGAGTAAGTTGTGCAGCACTTGAAGTGTTGCCGCGTGAAAAGGTTATGTGAGTTTTAAAAATTAAATTAACCAAACCGTGTTGGATCTATCGATTTCACCATATTACACGGAAAAATTTGAATTGAATGGATCAAAATTCAATTTCATTCAAAATGTAACTTTTGAATGTGCTTTACACATGTACAGTATTTAAAAAATACCTGTATTTGGGGATACCTTACATTTTTGAATCAAAATTTTAGGATGAGGAGCATGCAAGGTACAATTGAAAATGAATTTGATTAAGTTTCCATTCATGTCAACATTTTAAATGCAGAATGCTGTGTTTTATTTTGAACATGATTGAAATTCTCACGTCTGCAGAAAAGTGGGTTGAGCGTTATACTGTACAACTTACTCTTGGGATATACATTTTAAAGAAAATGTTAGCATGAGAAAACTAATAAACTATAGATAAATTTCGTACTCTATATATAGAGGTCCCATGGCAGCCAAGTAAACCCTCTCTCTTTCTGTCTTTCTCTGGCTTTCTATCTTTCAGTTTTTCGTTTTTCCTTTCAATAATGAGAAGCCCGTTCCCGAAGATCCTGTTCCCAAATGCTTCAACAATTCATCTCCTCCCATTCGACACGGATTGACGCATGTTATTCTCGCGCAAGCAGGAGCAGCGCCGGTTACGGTTTGACAAGCGAATTGATGCGTCTCGGACACGCGCGCGGCCACTTGAGTCAAGATTCCAGAGGAACCATGATTGTCTCAACGATTCGTCACAGTTCGCCAACAGCTTCCTTCCTTTGCCTGATGTCGTATAAATGTGGGGTTAAGCACGTCTTCTCAAAAAAAGGGCAACCCGAGGAAAGAAAATAGAGCCATTAATCTCATATTCTGTTGCTCCGCGATGCTGGTAAAAATTCGAGGGATATTCAACAGCATGTTCCTGAGGTCTTCTTACGAAGTTGTATACATAAGGTATGTCTATTTAATTTTAAACTTGGTGAGCGTCAGTGGAAATTAATTTTTCTTTCTTTACCTGCTGATTAAGAATTATAATCTGGGGTTAGGCACCTTTCTTGAAAAAGGAACCCGATGGAAGAAAATGAAGCCATTAATCTCATAGTCCGTCGCACCGATTCTTGCAAAAATTCGGGGGGAATTCAACAGCTTGTCCGTGAGGCTTTTTTTATGCATTTGCGTACTGGTGAATATAATGTACGCATATACGAGATATTCTATTTTAAACTTGCTTAGAATCAGTATAGGTTTAGAAAATAGTTTTGTTTTCTTTGCCCTTGGGAAAGCCAAGTATTAGCAGTATTTTGTCTCAATAACTAGGGTATGTCGATCATTTTGTTTCCCGACAACAACCACACGTTTCCCGAGAGAAAATCACATTTGATCGCAAATTTCCATCTCTTAGTTTTCTTCATTTAATCTAACTTTCATTTTCTTTCAAAATGCTAGAGCAGTATAGCGGAGCCCAATATAAAAGTGCTCCGACGCGGAGCAACAGCGAAATATACACATCCAATCATTTAAAAAAAATAGAAAATAGGTCGAGCGAATTTACTGCAGGAGTTTCACGAGTACTGTAATTAAAGTCAACTCAATATTATGAGGGAAAAGGGGGTTTTCAGTGGTAAACAATAATAAAAAGAGCGACGAAAAATCCCATATTCTGTAAATCGTGGAGTTTTCTACTGTTCATATTTTCTTTAACGACGCCGTCATTCTGATGGTTGATGAAATTTTTGAGAGTAGCGGAAAAAATGTGATTCATATTTTTCATGTTGAATATCCCATATTCTGTAAATCGTGGAGTTTTCTACTGTTCATATTTTCTTTAACGACGCCGTCATTCTGATGGTTGATGAAATTTTTGAGAGTAGCGGAAAAAATGTGATTCATATTTTTCATGTTGAAATTTCGTGGAAAGCAGTTTGAAGAATATCCAAGAAATAAATATAGTTTAAAACCAAACGAATAATGGTAGCCTCACTGATTTTCCGAGACTTCTCTGACGATGAATAGCACTTTCTTTTATTTTTAGAAGCACTATTTTATTTTCTGATATGCACGAAAAACCATCACATGTGGATTTCTACGAGCTTCTGACCGTCAATGGTGCACATTTTTCACGATTGCAGCACATATAAAATTTAGAACCTTCAGATTGAAAAATGGGGGCTGGAACTTTCAGAAAGAGAGGAAAACGATAATATAAATACCCAGCCGCGATCAATTCCTTCATCAGTTTTGATACGCCCATGAGTTTCTGTATGAGAAGAAAGGGGAAATAAGATTTTTGAATATATAAAGCCCCTGCATTATTTCATTTCTCTTCCGTACACATCTCTGCGTGAGACGAAATCATTGACATGCTGTGTTAGTATCACCGAACCCTGTCATCACAGCCCATATATGTATTGGTTGGTCCTCG
Source organism: Notodromas monacha (assembly GCA_905338405.1). Classification (NCBI taxonomy): domain Eukaryota; kingdom Metazoa; phylum Arthropoda; class Ostracoda; order Podocopida; family Cyprididae; genus Notodromas; species Notodromas monacha. The sequence continues at coordinate 2,419 of CAJPEX010006807.1, read as the reverse complement.
TGAATAAAACCCAAAGCCCAGCAGGTATACGAACAGAAACAATTACCTTTGTTAAAACCGAAACCAGTGCCACAATCAGGGCAGAGGCAAGAACAAGCTTCCGACTCAATGATTAGGGCTCCTGATGGTGTGTTGACTGCTTGCTGTGAAAAATAATTAGCGGCATTGTTCGTGATGTGTAATTTTCTCCAGGCGATTTTCTGCACGAAACCTCTTCATTCTGCGTTGGAAACCTCAACGATTTCAGCATAATTATCTTTATAAAATGGGTATTGAAATTGATCGCTGCTTTGAATTATAAACCACTCATCAAGGGAATTGCTAGTGCATTTGCTGTTGGTTCAACAAGGACGGAAAGATTTCAATATTCAAGAATTAATTTGAGTACACTCGAATACGAAATTCTCAGAATCTCGAATAATGTAAGAAATATTCTTCGCTCGCAGTCAACATTTTCGAGAGAAAGTTTGAAAATGCACATTTAATCTAATTTTCAAATGCGCTTCGTCATTATGAAAATAATTTATTCGCGGACAATTTTCAATTCATATTTTATTTGAATATATACTTCGACTTCTGATTTCGAGAGACTCTCATTTTTTTCGATTCGTAATGCTTCCTTTTTTCGGGTTTTATAAACTTTATAAATATTTTAATCAGAGCGAGGAAATTTAAATTAAATTGTGAAGACGGTTAAGTTCGTTTTTTCCTTTTGTGTGAAAAAATTCTGAACTTTTCACCTCTTAATAACTGGTTCATTTTCCATGGTTCGTATTATAAGTAATGAACTATTTTTTCCCTTTGCGCGTGACCAAAGGATGTTTAAAAAAATTTTTTTTTTGGTTCTACATCACTTGAAAGCGTGGAGAAATTTTTCTTGAGAACTTCTAGGACACGATTTACTCATAGCGTCTAAAAAATAACTTTAATGTTCATGTTCGACGCCATTTTCGTTGGAATTTTTGAAAATTGAAACCGTTAAACAGCTGAAAAATGCCAAGTTTTCTGCCGAACGTTTTTCTTTCATCGATTGGCATTTTTAGACAAAGAAAATGTTGATCGTTTTGGAAAATCCATCCGCAAAAATCTGGCATCAGAATACTGTACAAAAAAACAATTAATAAACCCCTTTGAATTATCTTGTTTTCAATGATCGTTGAACTTCATAATTTTGAATTTGATGACAAAAACCGAAATAGGAATATATTTATATACGGTAAATATCTGTGTTGGATTTTCAAATATTTTTCGTGGTCATTCAATAACTACTGTATAATGAGAATCAGGAATTATTTAGAAAATGACATGCGAGTATGCAACTATACAAGAAATTTCTCGTCAGAAAGTTTCATTCTTTCTCCTCTAAACTTGAACTAACTTAAAGTCTCGCTAATTTGCTCAAGAAGTTTAAAAACACTAATGAAAAAATTAACCGACTTCTACAGCAGTATAGTGAGGTCTTTAACAATGAAGAAATCGTGTGGCAACTTTTCCGAAAGATTAACTTATTTATGTCAGCGGCTACGGTTTGTGTATGCAGTATTGTTTTTTATTGTTCTACCATGTTGATAGTTTCTATCTGGCAATAAACAGCCCATTTATGATGCTCGATATTCCTCTATACGAACTATAAGGACGTTTATATACAAACCTCAAGTATCCGTTTCGAAGAACAAAGGCAGATACAAAACAGATCATATTTCTAGATGATTATACATGATGAAATCTTGTATGCTCGATATTCCTCTATACGAACTATAAGGACGTTTATATACAAACCTCAAGTATCCGTTTCGAAGAACAAAGGCAGATACAAAACAGATCATATTTCTAGATGATTATACATGATGAAATCTTGGGGCGAAGTGCTACAGTATTGTATTTCTTTATTCGAGTCGCGCTTTCATAGACGTAAAACCAAAATTTATTCGGAAAATTAAAGTGTTGAATACTGTATAAAGCTTGAAAAAATAATTTGCATTTGGAGATGATAAAGCTTGATAAGGCAGAACACCTACAAGTAATTGATCTGTCATCAGCATGAACAATATTCCCCAACAACTTGGATAGCAACAACTGAAACGGCATCAACTCACACTGCACAAAAACCCTGATATAGTGACAAATTGAACAGTGCAACAACTCACACATTAAAAAAAACTTTTTTTTTAGATTTATGACGTATTTGCTCAAATGCATGACACGTTTGTGGTACAAAAAAGATACACCTTTACTTTCTGTGACTCAAAAGACAATTTTCTACTTCAGTACAGGTGGTATACCTTGCAATTCGGCCAAAATCTGTTGCTGGACTAGGGTTGAATTGTGAAGCAGTTGAATTGCAAGACAACATCAAATATGGCATGTTTTCTACATGGCATTTGATGTTTCATGTCTCTCCACAGGTTGAATTCTGTGG
>CAJPEX010006806.1:0-11601 GCA_905338405.1 Notodromas monacha | reverse complement strand
GAGTGAAATTTGAGTTTCAAAATTTGATCCTGACAAACAGACAGACAAGAAAGTGAGTTCATAAAAACGTGGTAAAATGACCCTCATGGGTTTTTCTGTAATACTTTAAATTGAAGGTACATGGGAAAAGGAAGAAAAATTGTACTGTTCTGTGAAAAGTTAGACTTCTGACAATGAGAAAAAAGTTTGGACTTAGATGAGACCTTGTTAAACAACTGAGAATATGGAAGACCAGCTTTTATAAGAATAATGGTGTACTCCATCAAATCCAGAAAATTTAGGGCAATAAAAAAATTGAAGACAAGATCCTAAGCAGATGGGTTTCATTGGTTACAAATTTTAAAGCCCAAGTGATTTTTTAATCAAATTTTATACTGAAAGCAGAGAAATATATTCATAAACAAGCATCATATTAGGTTATCAAAAACCCTTCCTTGTGGTCGGATACAAAGAATATTTCACTGCAAAATACCTTTTATTTTCGAAAAAAAAGGTCTGAAACCACATTTTTCCTCATATGTGCATCATAAACTCTCATTTCTTTCAAATGTATTCTTCATCCTCGACACGCGTGACAACGGAATGACTCCCATCAATGTGTTCTTTCCTGAAAAAAATTAGTCTGCAGATTTTTTTCGCGTGCAGATTCAATTTTTGGCTCTTTCTTTTGAATAGCAATGGAAATACCGTCTCTCTGACAGCACCGCATTTCTGCATATATATTGTAAAAGCGCTAGTCAATTTTTTTCGCCAGCCTAAAATTGTCCGATTAAAATTGAATTTGCCTCGCGATTTCCGACTAGAAAACTCTCTTTCAAAAAAAAATTGCAGCATATTTTACAGTGAATATGCTGAATTTTTGACACTATTCCTTCAAGTAATTCGAAACAAGCCGTTTCTTTCCATAAGACAGAATAATAATCACACGAGGAATATTCCGGAGAAACAAAGTTCATCTTTTCAAAGTCAAAGAAACTGAACCTTTTTTCGAATCACAAAAATATGATGGATTGTATTAATTTTCCTGTCACAATCCCGGAAGAAAATGTCACATTTAAATAAAGGATTGCCCCCTTTTTTTTACTGACAGATGAAAATAAAACTGTTGAGCTCCATACTATCTTTTGGCATAAATACCGAAAAATTCATTGAATCCGAAGTCTATTGAACTGCGAACACCTTATTCAAAGCAAGGATAAACTGGAGGAAAATTTCTCGCCAAAATTCTCCTGAAATTGAATCAGGCTCCAATTATGAACGGCAGATTATTTTATGGAATGTGGACTTCCATCATATTGTTTTTGTTCTCAAGAAATCCATCTTCAGCATTTCAAATTTTGGAAAACAATAATGAAGGAAATCCTCCACGGACTCATCATTATTCATGCTTAACACACTTCAACGGGAATAATATTTTATTTGAACAGACAGAAACTGACGCACTTGTGATTTGCTCAGGGAAAAAAGGCCATGGAAAATCTTGCAATGTCCCGAATTTAAATCCCAGGATTCCAGTGTCAATAATTGATTATGCTGAAGGAGAAGCTCAGAAATATTTTTTGGAAACTGATGTGACAAGAATGCCCTTCACTCATGGCATCAGAGGATGTAAATATGCACAGCTTCTTATCATAGTGGAGTCACCAGAGGATTTGAGAAAAGCTATGCAAGCACAAATAATGAATCAAACAAAATTTGTGCAAATGGAAAGGTCTTATTGGAATACTTTTGAAAGAATTTTTATCTACTTCAAGTCTGGGATGGACAGCTTGGAAATTATTAGGTGAGACAAATTTCATTGGGTGTTGCTTCTTCTTGATTTCAGCAACAACAAAAAATTTCAGGGCAGAACTGGATCATTGGAAACACGTCATATCGAAAAACTTTGACTCCTACAACGTTGTCATCCTCTTTGAAGCCACAGGAAACCACATTTCACAGAAAAATTCCATCAAAAGTGAGCCAAATTGTCAAGCATTTCACATTTGCTTTCATTGCTGCGATCTGGGCGAAACGTGCATCCGGTCTTTCAATTTGCAAAACGTGACCTTAGTTTCAAATCCCTGGGAGACGCGATTTGCAGGGAATTGCAACAGGCGAAAATTCATCACTGCGGATACTAATTCTTATAAGACTTATTACAAAAAATTGGATGAAAGCGGCAATGAAGTTTACACTGGGATTGATGTGGATGTGTTGGACATGTTTTCAAAGTCCATGAATTTCACTTACATTTGGGATTATGAGGAACCCTTTGCAACCTGGGGGTTTCAACTTCCAAACCATTCATGGACTGGCCTGATAGGCAAGTATAGTATACAGTTGACCTTTGGTTAAGAAACTCATTTGGTTCCAGACAGAAGTTTGTTCACCAAATTGGGTTTTCCCATAGACTTCAATGATGATGAATTTAATCCATTCTGTGAACTCAAAAGACCAATTTCATGTTGTGTATTAAACATTCAAGACTATCAACAATAGTCAGAATGAGTTTTTGCTGCATCTTTGTACTTTACATTCTCAGACTATTTTTACAGTGTAACCTGATGGCAGTTACACTGATGAAAATAAACCTAACAAAGCTTCACATTCCAGAGGCTAAATGTCAGTTTTAAACACATATTGAAGTGAACGGAGAGATAAATTAGCATAGCACTGCATTTATTTGTACTTGAACGAATGAATGAATGAATCAACAGAACACTTTGTTTGCTGCTTTTCAGCGTTTGCAAGGTTCAATCAAGATTCCCACAACCAAACCCCCTTCCCACCCAACCCAAATCCTCTCAATGACATTTTAATCACTTCAGAGCAGGAAAGCACAAATTGATAACAAAAATGAAAGAAAATACAATACAACATGAGATGCAACTGGACATCATCTGACATGCATGCATACACCCATTCATTTCCTGACATTGGTAACAAAATAGATGTAAAAAATTAATTCAAAGCACAAGGTCTTCAGCTTGTTTCTGTATGAGGTTTAGGTAAATGAAAAAATTACAGAGAATCTTTGATGAGAAATCATATAAAGCCAACAGTTTATCTAGATCCTCTAAGATTTCAGAAAGAGTCTCTTTGTTGAATTCCAGTACTGTACTTGTAGATTTATCTTAGGCTTGTTTCTAACAGTATGAAATCCTGGACATAAGAAGAGAAGGTGCTCTGGTGTTGCACAAACTAATGTATTTATGCTGCAGGTGTTACACCATTTAGACACTTTTGAAAATTGAATGAATTTTTTACTGAAGTACCATGAATTTGTCAAAATAGCTACAGTATCATTACACTTGAATTGTAGCACAGACTTCAACCTCAAAATCATATTGTGAAATCTAAAATTTGGAATTTCTCCTAAAAACACACATTTGTTAGCAAAATGTGTGCTTGTTTTCTGAAGAATTTTTCCTGGAGACAAAAAGTTTGTTGGCTGAAATTTTTTTGGCCAGAGTCATTTCTTAATTGAGGGACCAAATTACATATACAGGAGGTGGTACCTTGCAAATTGGCATCCTGGAATTCAAAATTGAAATTTGCTGGGACATTGACTTGCAATTTAACCTCTTTCCCTGCACAAATATTGGACATGCAGAGAGACTCAAAATTACAAATTTTATGTATTGAACATCAAATTGGACATTGTCTCACAATTTGACCACTTTGGAATTTGACCCTTAAACTGCAATGGATTAGGGCTGGATTGTGGGGCACCACCTGCATACTATAGGTATTTGCAAAAAGTATATTATACCCAGCAAATAATGTAGCTGTTGAATTGAGGGGTATTTTTGACAACTAGTTTTTTTGTGATTTCCCCTTTTTTGCACTCCTTTCCTTCAAAGTTTGTTACTACAGTAATTGAGTTTCTGAGGGTCACCATAACCTGGCCAGGGACAGCATGCCACATGAATTACTGTCCTCTGATAATGATTCCCTGTCTCTGCCGAATAATGAAATGAATAAATTGAAAATACTGAAAATATTTTGACATCCTGGTTATTTTCAGGACGGCTGGAGCGGAAAGAACTGGATTTATGTGTCTCCACTATGTCCATGACATACAACAAGGCCATGGTTATGGACTATTCCTTCCCTTTTGACTACGATGGCTCATACATTTTCGAAGCTAGTCCATCACCTATTCCACCTCAGTTCAAAATCATCTTCTCGCCATTCACTGGTCAAACCTGGCTCGTTTTTGGAATAACAGCTTTTCTAATGTGCTTTGTTTTGTATTTCTCTGTTCGCATTAGCGGGAAATTCGACAAAAGCACTTCTTTTTACTCGGGAAAGCCAGACTTGTGGCAGCTGGTTTTCTTGCATGTCATCAACAGCTTGTCCAGGCAGGTTACAGCACCTATATTAGTACTGTATTCATTGAAAAAGCATGCCCAAAAAGAGTCGTTTCAGAGAAAAGAAACTGAAATAATCTGAGAGCATGGCTTGATTTAATGCTACATTGGCTAATATGGCAGGAATAATTATGGATTTAGACTTGACTAACTAACTCATACCTCTCAAAGTCAAAAATCCACCTATGTAAAAATGTGTTCCTTGTGGTACTTGTTGTCAGGGGTCCTTAGACTCCAGACAAAGAAATTAGGTACAGTAAAATAATGACACAGGCAATTGGCCGTTTGCAGCCTGAGGTAGAATCCTCAACTTGATGATTTATTTCCAAGTGATAAAAATGTCCAACACAGATAACAAGCTTTTTCCAAGTGATGCTCCAGTGCACACTTCAGGAACAGGAGTAGGAGTGATGGTCCTGATGAGGTTTGAGGTTCAGGTTCAGATCCATTCCAATGGAAATGAACCTGAAGGCCAGTTTCTTGGAGTTGTGTTCTGTGTTTCATGAGAATCCTTTTGATGAGGATTACTCATGATGTTTCATAATAGTTTTGGAATTATTCCATGAAGTTTTCATAACTTCATAGAATATTCAGATTTATGTAACTTTTGTTCTTGTAGGTTCCAGTTAACTCCAGTTGCTTCTAAGCAATGTGGCACAACTGTGAGCAACATCTAGTTGCTTTGTGGTGCAATATTGTTTGCTGTGGGCGACACCTAGTTGACCCACAACACTTGTCTCAATTTATGTCCAAAACATTCATATAACCCTAAATCAGGCTTTATCCCTCCAATCTCTTTATATCAAATATTATTTGGCTTTTGGGCTATGATTGTGGGTACCAAAGAACAATAAAATTTCAAATGGATGAATTTAAAAAAAAAATGAACTATTTTGGCAAATGTACCCTTGCTTTGACGTTTGGCATCCAATTAACTCAAGTATCCAGCTGCTTGAGGTACCAAATGTCACACATTTTAACCACCTGGAATTTTTCTTTCTTCCCAGTCAATAAGACATTTTCTTCAGCCTAACAATTATATTTAAAAAATAATGGTCAGCGGTTATTTTTATCTGGAAATCTGGGAAGGCAATGACAACTGAATTTATCTGATGAAAAATATATGTTGGCTTTTCTGCAAATAACACTTTAGAAAAATTCACACCTGTTGAAATAGATTACTTCAAGTTTTCCTTCTGAGAAAGCCTTCTTGAAAGCACAACTTTACAATTGTTTGAGACAAGTTTTTATATTTCTGCATTGCCTTGCTCTTGATTTAATTTTGGCAATAAACGCTTTGTTTGAAGGATTTTTTGATGTGTAAGTAAAAAATTGCTTCCAGTCTGCAAAAAATTACATGGAAATTTACCAGTCAGTGAGCACATTGATTCCCTTCTGGCTCATGGTAAATAACTCAGCTGTGCAGTCATGAAGCTTTAAACATGTTCCTTCTGAAACTTGTTCCTGTACTGAGACTTAATTCTGCTCTCCTCTTCACTGCTCTACAGGCAATATTCAGATAAGGGAGTGGACAATGACCTCAATACCAACAACACACGCTTGATAATGTCTTGGTGGAGTCTCATGGCATTTGTGATAACAACTTACTATTTGACTATGCAGTTTGGAATCCTCTGTGATGTGGAATACACACCAGTCATTGACACTCCACAAGATTTCTTGAAGTCATCAAAAACCTCAGTCATACTGAAAACTGATGCTGGTGTATCTTTGCATACCTTGCTTGGGATAATGCACAGGTTTGGATGACAATTTACATTTTTTATGGTTTCTAAACTCCTAAATTAAAAAAGCAATGTCATATATTTCTTTTGTGAATGAATTGGATCCTTCTAAAAATGTGGGTTCTCAACATTGTAATTAGTGATTTGGGCAAACATTTTTACGCATTTGAAGGATGGTATTGTGATTAATGTGTGCTGTACTCATCAGAGGGTCCCTGAACAATACAATGAATTCCTTTCTAGAAACATTTTGTTATGCAACCTGCTGAATTTTATGTGCTGAACCAGGCTTTCTCTTGAGTTGTATCAAATTGAAGCAAACAGCAAGCTTTACTTTCTGCTTTTCAGCATTCACAAGATTCAAGCAACATACCCACATGTTAACCATTTATTATAAAACAATTCACAGTCTTCCTGGCACTTACAATACATTCTTAATATAGATGCTGAAAAGTTTGTATACTCAGTGAAAAATTCTGAGTTGACATGAATTAGTCTTCAGCAATTGAAGTAATTTTAAGGATTTGAGCTCACATTTGTTTAAAAAGACAGAAAATGAAGGTGTAATTGAAGTTACAACTTCATTTTTCTTTGAACAATATTGCTTGGATTCAAAAACTGCAAAAATTTAGTTTCAAAACTAAGAAAAATATTGCATTTTTGCTAATCAGCTTTGATTCCTGAAGGCTGAGTTATTTTTTCTCCAGTGAAATTTATTCTGGTATTTTTCAAGGTCTTTTTTTTTCAGTGGGAACTGGGAACCCATTAGGAACTCTTGAAATGTCATACCTATGCTGAGAATATCATTGCATTCCCTGCTTCAAATTCCAGTCATAATGAAAAAAGTAGAAAAAGAGCAGAGCAATATTGAACTGTCATTGATGTATAGTATTCCTTCCATGTGAAAAATAGAAATTTTTGGAGAATTGCCAGAGGAAAACTTTTTGATCAAATTTAAGATGATTTCCATTGATAATTAGTTCTACCGTAGCATTTTTTTTTGAAAGGTTGGGTTCAATTTTACAAAGTATAAATATTCAAAGAAGCTCAATATGAGTAAATTAAAGCTCATTTCTATTTATTTTCGAAGTATAGCCTAAGAAAAGTTGAATGGTGATTCCTGTCAAGCAGAAGCTTGTGTAAAATTTCAGATATGAAAATGGAATAAATTGTTTTCAGGACAAAGTTTGTTACCCCTGAGGAAATGGCAAAAACTTACCTCCCAATGGCAGCAGAAGATCACAACATCATCATTGGGGTTTGGAAAAACATTGTCAGGAATTGGCTCTTCATGTACCCTGGAGTCACAACACAGCTTCTCAATCCAAGAAAATTCAGGATGAACAAATATCCCACAGTTGTATTCTACACAACAGTGGGCCTCCAAAAGCGATCCCCTTACACCAGGAGGATCAGTGAATTGTGTGTCAGGTTGCAAGAAACAGGACTGGTCAAATATTTGAATGCCCACTATGCCATCATTATTGGAAAACAAGAGGCTACATTTGAAGCCCTTACCTACAATCCCAGGACCAGGGCCAGGGAAGAGAGACCAGTTTTCAGTTTGACGTTTTCAGGTCACATGGCAGGTGCATTTGTCATACTAACTGGAGGACTTTTGCTTGCGCTGGTTGCATTTGCATTCGAAATGAGACACAGATGTCGCCCCAAGAGGAGTGTCAAGGGAGACGCTACTAATGACGTAGGCATTCCACAGGTGTCACTGCCAGCTGGAGAGTGTGATTAACCCTCAGAGGCATGGCAGAAGGTTCTCAGCCATCCTACAGCAGAATCTGGGTTTTTTGGTGGATGTGTATTTCAGTTTGAACAAAGGCCACTGAAATGCCCCAGGCTGGGAAGACTAGAGTAAAAAAATCTGATCAGACAATATATTTTTGTCTTCAGCAATCCTCTGTTAATACTGTACTAGGCTATACCCAGCAAATAATTTGGCCATTTCAACCTGCGTTGCAGCCCCATTGGAAAGTCATTGTGACCCTGACGTTGGGCTAACAGCCGTTTGGTCACTGCCCAACGTCTGATGAGAGCAGGCATTCCCCCAAACGTTGGCCAAGGCATGCTGGCTTGCATTGGGAATCCATTCTGGCAAACGTTGGGGAGGTTCTCCCAAACGTTGGCCAANGCTTCCCTCAAAATGCACACAGGGGGCGTTAGCTCAAAATCCCAACCATTGAGAGAATGGGTTGCAGAACGCATTGGCAATCTGTTTCTCTCAATGGTTCACAGCCCAACGCCCCCATTATTTGCTGGGTAGGAGCACATGAAAAATGCCTCATTGAAAAAAAAATTCATCAAAATTTCCTGCAAAATATGAAAAATATTGAACTTTTCCTCTACTCTGGCCTAGGTTCAAAAAGGCCCTTTTCTGTCTCAGTGCTTATTGGCCCAACATTTTTAAAAATATCCTCATTTCACCACAAAAGGATTAATTTGATGTTTTAGCAAAGATGATGATGCTGTATGTTACATGTTATCTGTAGAAAATCAAGATTCTTCTTTTTTGAAGCTGCATTTAAAATGTAGTATACTGTACTTTCAGAGATAAACACGTTGCACTCTGGTACCATGAAGTATACTAGATACATACTCACTTGTTAAGTGAGAAACAGAGAGACCCACAACAACTCTGACTTCTGCAGTTTCTAAATTGGGAGAATTAAAGCATTTTTGTGAGCAGAAATCTAAGAAATGGAAAGAAGGTGAAATTGTGGGTTTTCTGGGCCCTGAACTGTTGTAAAAATGTAGCGACAAGGAGGCATCAGTACATTTGCTCAATTATTCTATCACTCCCTTCTGAAAAGGAAGGCTAAATTTTTATTGATATTTTCCTTGTTCTGTATCTTCAGAATAGAAGCTCAAAGGCTGGTTACATGTTCAGCCAAAAGAGGTCTGACCAGAAAGTCTTCAATTCAGAGAGGACTATATTAAATTCTTTTTGAAGTAATTCAGACAGGGACTATACAGAAAAATTTGACATAGGCCAGGTTTTTACTTGAGAAGGTTTGACTTGACAGAGTAAAAATATTTAACTTTTCTTCCACTATGTTACAACTGTACCAGGATGTTCCAACCTTATTTTTTTCCCTAGGCTTGTGCTGTTGAAGGAATGTGACTTCTTTTTACCTGATTGTCTATTCACAAATGAGGAATAGCACCTGAAGAAATGAGCACTTGAATTTATGGCACTTGTCAGTACATTTTTCGTGTATTTTACTCACTGTATAAAAGAGTTGAAGACTTATTTGAGCTTTTTTTTAATGCGCAAGCCCTGCTGTCTTCTAAAAGAAAACCCAGATCACCAAGCCTTCAAGCTTGGATTAATCTTCAATACCAAGAATTTCGATATAGTCTGTGGAAAAGTATAAAACATGATACAGTATTACAAATACAGTACAAATAAAGTAAATACAGTATTTTTGAACATTCTCAGAGAGCAAAATTCAAGGCAACCATTCTATGGGACAATTTCTTCAATTGCACCAGCAAGCCCTGGATTGCATTTAGTGTTCTAATCTATACTATACAGTGCAGTAAGACCAGCTGACATGCGTACACCCCGACATATACAGACTATTTGGCTTAGGGACACTTGAAACTGTAAAAATTTTGATATGATATCTGATGGGATGGCTCAAGATAGGGACACTTTGCTGAAATTTCCTGAAGAATTCAAAAATCTATCACTTTCCAGATTTCTTAAATAAATTGAGCTCTTTATATTCACAAAAATTGAATATAATTTCACTCATTGTAAATTCACTCTATAATTCATAAACAATATCATGCCAATTTTTGTTTATTTTTTCAGGGTTTTTTCTGGCATGTGCTGGGCAGATTACAGCAAGCCCTTTTTTATGTTCTTTGCTTCTTGAGCTCTTTTTGTTATGCAAAAAGCTGGGAGTCCAAGGAGTAGTTTTTTTCTTATTTTTCAGTTGTTTTCTGTACATTGAAGTTGAGGGGAAATCTTTTTACATTTTTTGGTGCACTTGATTTGAAAAAAGAAAAACTGAATCTGTTTGCATTGAAGTCTATTTGAAAATGAGATCTGTTATGAGGATGATCCAAAAAATAGGAACAAAGTCCAAACACCATTAATTATGTCTGTATCTCATGGTCCCCATTGCTGTACAGTATATGCATTAAACAAAACCTTTGGAGTGAGGCAAAAAGTAACAACAATACACTGAGAATCCCGTCTAGCAACCCAGAGCAGATGAAGTATAGTCCGGATACTCTGGAAAGCGTTTTCTACCCGTCGATACAAAAATAGACACAACTGTGTCAAAGAAGAGCTACCAAGAGGGGAAAAAATGAAGAATCGGCTGGAATATTGGCAAAAGTTCTTCTTCCATTCATCCGACAGAAACTCTGAATCCTTCCTTCCAATGAACAATTCTTTTTTTTATCACGACCTCCAATTTGAAATTCAAAACCGGAAAGTATCCAAGTCAAACACTTCCAGAAATTAGCTTACAAAGTAACTAAAGATTCAAAAATAAAAATCAACCATTACTTGCAAATACGTCCAACGCTTGTCTGAAAAATCACAAAATGAGAAATACCTTCCATGCTCTTGAAGCTCCTAAAATGTTGAAATTAAAATGAAGAATCCCTCTTATAAAAGCTTCTTGCCTTTAAATGAAGGTGGCAGAAATGAGTACTTCATATTCTCTGTCAGCTAAAGAAGGGCAGTGTGATCAAGGATCACAAAAGAACATAAATAAAAATACAGGCAATCAGCCTTTTGAAGGCCAAGAACACATATTCAAGGGGGTTTCCTTGAATACATCTTCTTAGTTTTTCAATCATTTTATTAACAGTTTCAGCAGAGTTGAATAGATTCAAAAATTCAACCAAAGATTAAACACAAATAATGCTAAGAACAAATTTAAATAACACAATTCAAAAACACCCAGGAAAAACACAGATTTGAGCACAAAAATCATTCTACAAGGAAAGAAGCAATTGCCCAAGAGTTCAGGAAAGACTGAATCTTGAGTTTGAATTATTTGGAGCTTATATATAATTTCCTTGGGATTTCCTGCTGGTCAGGTGATCTGACTAGAAAATTCCAGAACATCCTTGAATATTCCCCGGCCTCAGATTGGTCACAAATAGAAAAATAAAAGGAATTGATGCAATGCATCATCAACTGATGCAGGAGAAAAACATCATGGGTTTCCTCTCTGGTTTTCTCGATCTGCAACACAAATCACAGTACTGTACTTTATTTCCTACTTTTTACTCATTGTTATTACTTCCTTTATTATTACCAAACAAAAAAATTTAATTGTCAGGAAGATGAATTCACTTGAAAATTGTTCAAGTTGATGTTCATAATTCATCATCCTACTTATTTTTTATTGACAGGCTGTACACAGAAAAGACAAAAGAAAAATCTTACTTCTAAAAATATGAACATATTACAGGAAATTCAATTTTCTTCAAAACACCTGAGCTGTTTCGGAAATGTTCTAGAC